>JAJLWZ010000057.1:0-68803 GCA_030571035.1 Yamadazyma buinensis
AAAATGTTATCATAGCCAGTTGATCATCCGTTAAAATTCTCCACACTTGGTGGCACCTTTTCCCTTGGACTTGTTCCCAAGGATGGAGTAACCCAAAACCGCCAAATTGTGTTGGAGTAAATAGCCTGTCAACCGAAATGGAAAAAGATTTATCTAATAAGCATTTAAAAGCATTTACCAACTGATCCAGATAAGATTCACTAAGAGGGTAGTGTAAATCTATGTAATAAATTCTGGATAATACAAATAAATTAAAATTCTTAACTTTAGCTGCAACACTTAATTCTGGATCCCAAGTGTGTCTCATTTTGTGGATGAGACCATGAATTTTCCTGTACCAACTAAACTCATTAACTGGTAAACCTAAAAATTGAACCTGAGAACTGAGGGAATAACGAGGGTAAGGCAATTCCTTGCCTCTAACCAAGATAGCAGGAAAAGGAGAAACAATGGTATATAATTTAGTCTTGGTCCGCGAAATAACACTGCCAGACACAGCACAAAATTCATCCAATAATCTATGAACCACCCCATAATCCTCCCAAGTTTGGAGACCTATTGTGAGATCATCAGCAAAAGCTAGGATACTCAATCTTCCTTCACCAAAATGCAAACCAGGAATAGTAGCATCCACTTTATTTAAAAAGGGTTCTAACATGAAATTAAACAAAATCGGACTCAAAGGATTGCCTTGTCTTACCCCTTGAGATAAAGGGAAGAGAGGACCAATTACATTGTCCATTACAATTGCACCCAGTTGAGATTCATTTAATTGCATAATGATATGAATAATCAGGTTCGGAAAATTCATAATGATCAATAACTTACGAAGATAATTTAAATCAAGATTGTCATAGGCTTTTTGAAGATCAACCAGTAAAAGACCTTTCAGTTGAAGATGCCTCATAGCAGCACGTCTAGCATTGCGATGACGAATTTGTTTATTGGAAGAAAGTTCCAGTTGAAGAAAATTGAAAGCCATTTTAAACATTTGAAAACAATCACTACTGCTTCGATTGTGGATAAAACCAAATTGATGAGCACCTATGATATGGGGTATGATCTTAGTGATTCTCCTATGAATCACTTTTGACATGAGACGGACCGAAGTGTTGATCAAACTTATTGGTCTTAAATCCTCAACCTTTTTGGATGAAGAGGTTTTTGGAATTAAGGTAATAAGAACTAACTTCATGTCCGGTGTCAAAAAACCACCCTTTCGGATGTCATTCATTAACTCTAATAAAATTGGAAGATACCACCCCTGAAAAACTTTGATAAAGGAAAAGGTGATTCCATCGCTCCCAGGTGTACTATGGTTATCAGTATCCCTTAAAGCCGCTTGTAGTTCACCCAACGTAAATTCTTGATCCATTTCTAATTTATCCCGGTCCAGAAGAGTTGTAGCCCATTTCCTTAAAAACTTATTTGGGTTCTTCAATCCTTCCTTAGCAGTAAAAAGTTTGGTGTAAAAGTTAGTTGCATGATTTATTTTGCCCTCAGTTTCACTTATTTGATTACCTTCATCATCCACCATAACCTCAATAAGATTACTTTTCAACGAAGTATTCATACTCTTTAATCTATGTAAATCAGCCACATGATTTGGAAGAGACATCCCCTTCTTTGAAGCTGAAGGAAAAACCACCTTTGTAATTTTATTGGCATGAGATAACTCCAAACTTTTCGACTTAGTTTGGATTATAAAGGATTGCCATTGGTCCTGAATCGAAACAGAAGGTACTCGATTCGGCTTGAACCAGTTGGAATATCTCTCGTTACAAAATTCATCAAAAATGATAAATCGTTTCCTAGGGAATTGAAACTTCTCATCCCCACCATTAAGATTTAAAACAAGTAGAACATGTTTAAAGTGAGTAGAGAATGATGAATGTTGTTGTTGCACCATCCATGTCATTGTTACCAACTTTGGACTAATATAAAAACGATCTAGACGCCGACAGATACCAACAGTGGCACGATTTGTAGGCGAATGTTTCTGAGGGTATTTGACCATATAAATATCTGCTAATTGGCCATTAACTAAATTCTTTAACACTCTGTTAGAAAAATCTTCCCTATCTTCAAAACCGGAAGTGTCATCAATCGGAGGGGTATTAAAGTCACCCCCTATTAATATCTCAATTCCCGATGCAAAAGTAATCGCTTCCTGAAGTGCTTGGAAGAACAACTTCCTAGCACCGGGCCCAGACGCTGGACTATAAATATTGATAAGATGAATAACTTTACTACTTTTACATTTCTTACTTGCAGTGGTTTCAATTAGAACATCAGTAACTCGGTCTCTAAATTCAGAACAAATTTTATTCTTGATGGTATTCTGCAGCACAATCTTAAACTTGTAAGAGGGATTCTTTATAATTATTCCAGTTCTTGATCCAATCTCGGTCAAAAATTCCGCTTTGATTGATTTCAATTCAACAAGATAACTGTCCAATACCTCTTGGTTATTAATATCAGTTTCCTGAAAAAATAATATATCGATGTCTTTTGTAAAAATTTCTCTAATGATAAGTTTCCCCCGTGTGAGGGATTTTAAAGATTGTACATTCTTTGTGACAATCTTAAGTGATCTTGCTGGTAAACTCAAACTCATAATTGGTTAGTGTGGGTTTGGGTTTCCTTTGGATCGTCCTTAGGATCCTTGCTAGCGTTATGTTTTGCTTGTAAGGCTTGATATTGAAATTCATCATCTTCTAGCTCCATCACATCATCTCCCAGATTTCCTGATTCTGGATCTGACAGATTTTCTGACGAATATTCATCTCGTGAACTTCCCATTTGGATATCCCCATCATATTCTTCCTCTGGGAAATAATCCAAATCATCGTCTTCATCGTCTTCATCTACCACCTCTCCTTCTACCACCTCTTCATTCATCTGCTCCTTCAGGCGGTCAACAGTCTTCTCCCCTGGGTTAGAAGACCCTTCCTCGTTAGAGGGAGCCCATATTGACTCAAGGGTAACACCACCTGTCGTCGCTTTTGTATCATTTACACCATCTAATTTTGAATCAGTTTTTAAAGGACCACTAAGTTCATTAGAAGCACTATCATTTTCAGTACGATGTTGATCATTTAAAGATGCCTTTTGAATTTGTTTAATTGAGTTTTGTAAAATTTTTAAGTTTTTTTCAGGAATTTTGTTTTTATTAATCTTTTTTTGTTGTTTTTCTAATGGTTTAACGTTTGAACTGGTCGGAAAGGCAAGTTTGAAACATAAACAAGGACAAAGGTAATCCTTCAACAATTGGAGGGATGGCCGAGTGGTCTAAGGCGGCAGACTTAAGATCTGTTGGAGGATTCTCCGCGCGAGTTCGAACCTCGCTTCCTTCATTATTTTTTCGACTTTTAATCAAAGTCATTTTTTTTTAATTATTCAGATTGTATTAGCGAACTGTTTACTCTTTCGTTTATAATAGAATAGAAATAGTTAATTTTTACAAAGAAAATTGTTTTTGTATTAAGAATTGATGATTTTATTGAAGAAATAAGAAAAATACAAAAATCAAAAAAGAGATCATGTACTTTATGTCTTTGTGGTACCTAAAAAACACTCTAGTTGTAAGTTAATTCCAAGACGATTAAAAAACTTTAAAATTTAGATACTTAAGTATTTGACTATGTAAGCGCAGATGTATCTGAGGAACTACCAAAGTGTTAGAGACTTTAGGAGCGGTAATACTTACAATTCTTAAATTGAAGGTCTTCACTCTGCAATTGAGCATAAATGCTTACCCACAACTGGCACATCATGAAAACTCAAAAGACAAAATAGAAGAAACTCGATTGTTGATCTACGAGGACTACTTAGAACCCTTATTAGCTGATAGAATACAAGATTTGAATAAAGAATAAAAAATGTATTATTAGAAGTAATCGCTTTAGGTTAAAGCCACAAAACAGACAATATACCTGATTTCGTGCAGTATTCTGAATATCTTTTTCTATTATCAGTCATCACTCTATTGAAGCAGTTAGTCATTCCAATCTTAATTTATTCAATTGACAAAAAGAGTAGCTTTAAAACACGTTTCCTAGCAAATCAAAGCATACAAGAGCGGAATTTCTTTATAATAAAGCCAATTTATTTATTCAATTAATGAAAAATACTAGGTCAGAGTATATTAGAGACATTTTGCAGCACAATTCAAAATTTTATATTAACTTTTTTTCTTTTTTTTTTTTTGCAAACAATATTCGATATATCAAATATCAGAAGGTTGCATACGTAGAAACATCAAGGCGCCCAAAGGTGAAAAGGGATGACGAGGGGCCAGACGAGAAATTCCCCTTTCAACTTACGAATTATTAAATTGAATTAAATCACTTTATTTATGAACTACTTCTGTCTTGGTAATACTTAACAAGATCGAAGAAACTCTTTTTAAAGTGTCTTTCTTGTGTGGTTCTATTAACAACTTGTAATCCAAATTGTTGAGCATAATCACCGAATTCCCAATTATCAGCGAATGACCAAGCTAATGCACCGATAACTTTAACTCTATCTAAATTAATAGCTTTAACAATTGCTTCCATGAAAGATCTATAATAGATTGATCTATCAAGATCATAAACTTGATCACCTAAATCCTTTTCACCTTCTCTCCATTCTGGGAATCCAAATTCACTAACAAGAATTGGTGCTTTAAATGTATTCCAAAGATAGTTTAAGAATTCACGGAATTGAACTGGTGTAATATAAACATATGATTGTGAACGGTATCCAATTTTCCAACCATCTTCTCTTACCAGACTTGAATTAACACATAATGGCCATAATGAATGGGAAGTATTAACCTGACAAGCTTCAATACCAACATCAGGTGGAGTAACAACAGTATAAGTATATGGATCGATACCTAAGTAATCACTACCATAAGAAGCATTTTTCAATTCTTCATCGGTAAATAAGAAATCAGTATAGTTGCCGGCAAGGAAAGTTTCTTTCCATGAATCTGGATAATCTTCACCTAAGAATAAGGTATTAGCAAATGAACCTAACTGGAATTCTTGGAATCTTTCAGCGGCTTTAACATGATCTGGATTTGATGGATCCTCAGGGATACCAAAATTATCATTGAATTTAATACCAAACTTACCACAACCTTTAATTTCTTCATGGTAAAATTTATGTAATTGGGCAGTTGCTTGAACAACATGTTTAATACCTAATGGAGTACCTGAGAACAAGTACGGTTCATTAAATCCAACGAATAATGAAACTCTATCAGCATAATGAGTTAAAACAATCTTACCATAGTTAACAAATGCTTCAACAAAAGTATCATTTTCGTAACCAGCATCAAAAACCAATGGAACATCAGTAGAGTAAACTGCTCTACCACCAAGGAACATAAGCGGAGAATCGAAATGTGTTAATGTAATAGTTGGTTTAATACCGTACTTGATACAAGTATTAATAACATCATCATAATGATCAATACCTTCCTTGTTAATTGGAGTACCTGGTAAAGCAAATGGTAAGATTCTTGACCAAGGAATAGTAAATGAATAGTATTCAGCACCCATAGCAGCAAGTCTAGCAATATCTTGCTTATATAAGAAATAATTTTCATTAGTAACATCAGGTTGTGGAAGATTACTAGTTATAATTTTTTCTTGAACTGATGGAGATCTACCACCACCACTTGCAAAACCTTCAATTTGAGCAGCACTTCCAGCTACACCAAAAATAAAATCTGGTGGGAATTTTAATGAATCATCGAATGAAAAGACATCTTCAGGTGGGAGCACAAGTTCTGAGGTTGGAACAGCCGTTGGTTGAACAGTTGTAGAATAAATAGCAGAATGAGTATAGTTCTTAATATCTGCATCTGCCCAAAGTTGAAACCAAGCTGACTGACCATATGGATCATCCGAATCAGTATAAGTATTTGTCATATTTTCATTCCAGGTACCATAAGTTGTGGTTGGAACTGAATCATGTAAAGTAGATAATTGAGCATAATTTCCAGCATAAGCTTGGTAAGTAGCATTAGGATTAGGAGTTAAACCTTTAGCATAAGTCGGCTCAGGATTTGGAGCAAAACTAAAACTGGAATAGACCCATGTCTCAACAAGAGGCTGACCAGCAACACTTGCAGCTAAAAAAATTGCACCCAAATGAATCATGTCACAAAACGGGAAAATTTGACGCAGATTAAATTTAGAAAGATTTAAAAAGTTTTAAAAGTATCTAAATGAAATCTTATTGAAATCTTATTGAAATCTTTATGATAGGAATCTTAAACTAGTCAAATTTATTTGAATTTATACTATTTCTCTTCGTCAGGTAATGCCATCTAAAACTAGTGCCGATTTCGATAATAGCTAGGGGCCCCTATAGTCCCCCCACATATTCATCCAGAATACCCCATATTAATTTTTCGTTGGGCCGGTGTCATATACCGTTTTCAATAAGTATGCTTTGTTCCCTGATTTACATTCCGCTCAATCAATTGTTTGTGTGCAGAATTTAATGGAAATGTCATAAAAAAGCCATAAAATACTTTTGAAGGGTAATAAAAGTCATTAAACAGACATGAAAAAAGTCATACAACTCCGGACCAACAGATGTTTTACCCCTTTCTCCATTTAAATCCTTTTTTTCCCTAATAGTTTATATAGTAATTGGCTACTGTCAATTCTAGTATTCCGAAAGCCTTTGTTAGAGATTTTAAGCCCTGTGCGCAATTGCTCCACAAATTTGAAAAATTGTTCCGAATATAAAGAACTGAGCTATTGATACTTAATGTACTAGAAAGTATAAACGAATAAACGGAACAAAGTTAGTGCATAGTTGCTTCTCCTCTGTTAATTAAGACTTTCAATGGATATTTAGTTTGTGTCCTAATTGTGGGGCAACCGGAAATACAAAACGAATTTGAGAGGAATAAAGTGTAAAGTTTTTACGTTTTATGTTATTTTCACCTAGACAAGCTCGGATAAGTGATCTTTGAATGAAAAGTCAATGCCGTCGAATCCCATTACAAACCTTTTCTCATCCTAATAGCATTCATTCATGAATCAAAAGACAAAAGAAAAAACACAGAACCATCACGCAACTCTTTCAGTACCACTTAATTTAACGGCAGCACCATATTTTTGTAATTTTGTTAATAAATTATCACCTTGTTTTATTAATAAATGATATTGACTATTTTTATTATCAGGTCTATTAGTTTCAATTATTCCATTTACTTTATCAATTGTACAGTTTAATTTCTTATTTGGAATAAATTTACATAAATCATTATCTAAAAATTCCTGAGAAATATTAAAACTTGTTGCCATTGATTTTAATGATAAAGATTTATAACTTTCTAATAATTGACTATAAGCTTTACATCTCATTTCTCTTAAGAAATAACTTGCATGTTGTTTTAAATATTTATTTGTAATTAATAAATCATCATTTGTTTTTAATAAATATTCAAATAAATAATTATATTGACAAGTATATAAACAATTTGTTAAATTAATTAATGGTTCTAAATTTTTCGCAGATGAATAAATTGATAAAATTTCTGGTGAATCAATAATTTTACTTTTTAAATCAACTCTATCTAATGATAAAACTCCTGTAATTATAGCATATTGAGCAATTTGTTCATAACTACATAATTCACTTGATGTAAAAGTTGCTAAAGAATCAATTAATAAATTTGAAGCTTCTTTAAAATTTCTTGTAGACATTAAATAAATTCCATTATAAGTTTTAAAACGATTTCTTCTTTCCCAATCACCACCTTTATCACTTAAAACTTTTGTTTGTTCTAAATATTTTGAAGCTTCATGATAATTTGAAAAGAAAAATTCTAATCTTGTTAAAGTTAATAATATATCAATTTTTGAACCAGTCAGTTGATTTAATTCTAAAGTTTTCTTTAATGATTCTACTGCATTCTTTTTATCTATAATTTTTGTATAATATTCTGATAATTTTGTATTCGTTACAACTGGATCAAGTTCAGTTTCTTCTTCACCTTCAGATTCTTTAACTTTTGCTTTTAAATCTTCAATTTCCTTTTCATTAACTTCAACCATTTTTTTATATAATGCTTCATCAAATGGGAAATCTTTATATTCTTCACTTAAATATTTATAATAAGGTGCTAAATTATCTTTAGTTATAGCTTCTATTAAATATTTAAAAATATCCAGCCTTTCAGTTCCTGTGGCATTGCCAAGGAGAAATTGTTTCTCTGATAACTTGTAATCAGGAATGTGTGGTATATCTGAATCAAAATCCATTGTGTATCCTTTAATTCTTTTCTATAATAACTAATAAATCACCTAGCCTTTAGAATGCTTTCAAGGTTTAAACTCTGAGGGCAAAAAAATCTCAAAAATCTCAAAAATCTCAAAAAAACACCAACCTCAAAAAGGAGACATTTACAAGTCGTGAAACCAAGACATTGTGGGTGTACCGATTTTAATTGCGATTTGTGGAGACAGAGAGAAACTGTAAATCTTATGAATATTTTTAAATTCATTAAAGACCCACAACCATCAATTGATTAGTATTTTTATATATATTTTGCAATTGACTAGGAACTTAAATAACCAAATACCAATTCAAAGAACAAGATAAGTAAACAATGAGTGCTAGAGACGATATTCCAGAAATCTTTTGGGATAAATTATCACCAAAGGGTAAAGAAGCTATCGAGAAATGTAAATCATTTGTAATGGATTATTGTATACCAGCTGATAAAATATATTTATCACAAATTCAAACAGGTGAAAATAGATGGAAGCTGACACCTGAAATAGTTGAAAAATTAAAAGAAAAAGCAAAAGAATTAGGATTATGGAATATGTTTTTATCAAATCATTATGCCGAAGGTTCAGGTTTTACAAATTTAGAATATGGTTTAATGGCTCAATATCTTGGTATGTCATTTACAGGTCCTGAAGCAACTAATACTAATGCTCCAGATACTGGGAATATGGAAATTTTAGCTAAATATGGTAATCCTTATCATAAAGAAAAATGGTTAAAACCATTATTAGATGGTAAAATTAGATCTGCATTTTTAATGACTGAAAAGGGTACTTCATCTTCAAGTGCTTTAAATATTAGTTGTAGTGCAGAATTAAATTCTAAAGGTAATTATGTTTTAAATGGTGTTAAATGGTTTGCTTCTGGAGCTGGTGATCCAAGATGTAATGTTTGGTTAGTTATGTGTAAAACTGATGATAATAATAAAGCAGTTTATAGAAATCATAGTGTATTAGTAATTGATTCCAAAAAAGCATTAGCTTCAGGTAAAGCTAAATTAATTAGACCTTTATCAGTTTTTGGTTATGATGATGCACCTCATGGTCATTGTGAGATTGAATTTAATGATTATGAAATTCCAACTGAAGATATGCCAAATATTTTATTATCTAGTGAAGGTAAAGGTTTTGAAATTATTCAATCAAGATTAGGACCTGGTAGAATTCATCATTGTATGAGATTAATTGGAGTTGGAGAATTTGCACTTTTAAGAACAATTAATAGAGCTAATCAAAGAATTATTTTTAATAAACCAATGAATCAAAGAGAATCTTTCCTTAATTCACTTGCTGAACATAGAATTGCAATTCAATCATGTAGATTATTAGTTTTAAATGCAGCTCATCAAATTGATGTATATGGTGCAAAAAGGGCAATGAAAGAAATTGCAATGGCTAAAATTCAAACCCCAAGAACTATTCTTAAAATCTTAGATTGGGGGATTCAAATGTTTGGTGCTGAAGGGGTTAGTCAAGATACTGAATTAGCTAGACTGTACGCTCATGCAAGAACACTTAGAATCGCAGATGGTCCTGATGAAGCTCATTTAGGTCAATTAGGTAGAAATGAATCTAAAGAATTTGGACTTGTAACTGAATTTTTTAATAATCAAGAACTTAGATTAAAAGAGCTTTCTAAATTATAGTAATTTCAAGAACCAAGAACTAAAAGTGCCAACAATTAAAACAAAAAAAAAAGTATATATACATATTTATATATATAAAAATTTGTATGTACAAAAATATCTTCTATACAATCATTAATCATTAATATAAATCAGATTTTGCAAAATCATTTATAAGCCCCCTAGATAACAATTCTTTCGTCTTTTTCTTTTCTAAATTAACTCTCTCTTTATGAATTGATTTTAATTCAGATTCAGCAATTTCAAATGGCATTTGTTTTAATTGTTCTAAATGATCATCTTCAAAATCAATATCGACTTCTCCCATCATCACTACATTTTCACCTCTAACCATGAATACACCTCTATACGTTTCTCCGAATCTATCTGGTTTTGATAAATCTTGACTACCTTCTGGTCCTAAATATATCCTTTCAATAGTATCTTGTAGAACTAAATTTGCAAACTGATCAAAAGTTCTTAAAACTCCAAATAAATTTCTTCCATCTCTTAATAATACAAATATTTTTCTATCTACTGATCCAACTATTGCTGCAGCTGTTGTAAATGCATAAGATTCTAAATACAAATCTTCCACATTATCTTCTGACATCGTTGAAAATTTTGAGAATCGTCCACTCACAAAAATCAAGTTTTGATAACAGACAAAGAGTTTAGAGAGTTATGAAATGGATTTTTTTAATGAAATTGGACAAGATTATGGAGGCCGTGAATGTAATATATGGAATAAATGGAATGGTGTTTTTTCCAGGATTGTTAAGAAATTTTAAATTATCAAAGTATAACTAATTCTATGATCTCTCAAGACAAAAAACATATATCCACAAGTACAAAAGTAAAAATCACTATTTTTTAAAGCCAATTCTCTTTATAATACTTTAAACCCACCCCAAGATCATTCAAATCACCTAATACTTTAATTAACACCAATTTCTTTAATACTTTTAACTATGTAAAACAGTATACAAAATGTTTTGATGCTCATCTCACAAAATCTCTAAATTCTGAAATCGAGTTATAGATGTCATTTTTTGAAAATAAAGAAATAATCGAAGAAGGTGATTTACTTCTAGCCTTTGTTAGTCGTAATGATATAAAACCTTTAAAAGTCACTAAAGATCAAATATTTAATACTAGATATGGTCATTTCTTACATAATGATATGATTGGTTTGAAATATGGTCAACAAATGGCAGGTACAAAAGGTCTTGGATTTATTCATTTATTACTTCCAACACCAGAAATGTGGACCCTTTCACTTCCTCACAGAACGCAGATTGTGTATACACATGATTCATCTTATATAATGCATAGATTAAATGTTTGTAGTGGATCAAGAGTTATTGAAGCAGGTACAGGTTCTGCATCTTTTACTCATTCATTTTCAAGAACTGTTGGTGATACTGGTAGGATATTTACTTATGAATTCCATAAACCAAGATATGAAGAAGCTAAGTTAGAGATCGAGGAACATGGTATAGATAAAAATACATTTATAACTCATAGAGATGTTTGTGAAGATGGATTTGAAATTGATGTTCCTGAAAATTTTAGAGTTTCAAATGAAAATAAAATTAATGCTGAAGTAGTTTTCTTAGATTTACCATCACCTTGGATAGCTATAAATAATTTATCAACTGTTATTGATCCAACAATTAAAGTTGGAATTTGTTGTTTTTCACCATGTATTGAACAAGTTCATAAAACTGTTGAATCATTACAAGAAAATGGATGGATAGATATAGAGATGGTTGAATGTCGTGGAAAGCGTTGGGAAGCTAGAAAAGATATGGTAAGAGATGTAGGAGATGTAATTAAACGTTTAAAAGATATTCAATCACGTAGAGATCATGGAATTGAAACAAGAAAGAGAATTAAATTAGATAAACCAGCTGATAAAGAAGAAACTCCAGAAGTTCCAAAAGGTTTTAATCCATTCGGTAGAGGTGAAAGAATTAAAGAAGGTGATGTTAATTATACTTGGAAAGATGTTACTAAAATTGAATCTGAGATTAAAACTCATACTTCATATTTAACATTTGCATTCAAAATCCCACAACCTTCTCTTTAGATAAGATATCAAGTCAATAGTAGATTTATAAGGGTCACCACATAATTTAACTTGTAGAGTAAATAGAAATATATATATAAAACTGGAAATTTAAATTGTAGATAAAAAACTATTGATTTTGCAAATTTTGAGTGCAAAGACACACTCTGTTAACTGACAGAAAATTGAATTAAAGTAAATTAAATTGATTGATTTTAAAAATGCACCACATTCGACACACACATATATATACCAATTGAAAGTAACATAATTTTATCTAACTAAATAACTTTATCTTTTGTTTTGCCATTGTTTCACAAATTTGGCGACAGTTTATCGGGGTTGCAAAAACTTGATTTTCAAAAAGAATTAATTCAATTTATTTGATAGAATTTGATTAGATACCACCTCTATTAAAAGACATTCAAAATATCAAGAGTAATCTCTTGGTATAAATCAATAGACTTATCTAATTATATAATATGCCGATTATTGACATGTTGGCATTTCCGCTCAAGTGTTGCATCAGTTGAAGGAAAGAGGATTTGTAGAGATATTCATAATTTTTTAATTTTCAAGATTTCAAATTTATTTGAAATAATTTGATGAATCTTTACTAATAAAAGACATTTCAAGTATTTTAAATAATCCATTAAACTTATCATATTAACTTACCTAACAATACATTCAAATTTAGGTAAATTCAACTTTGGTAAAAAAAAGCTGATTTTAATTTTCTGTTCGCCTATTTAGGCAATTATTCAAAATTAATTTCTAACATATTTTTGCAACAAGATTAGAAGGGTAACAAATGATAGATTGAGATTATGAATAAGAATAAATTGATATAGTTATACTCAGCTAAATACAAACAATACCCAGGAGTCGTTTATACAG
Organism: Yamadazyma buinensis; assembly: GCA_030571035.1. Lineage (NCBI taxonomy): Eukaryota > Fungi > Ascomycota > Pichiomycetes > Serinales > Debaryomycetaceae > Yamadazyma > Yamadazyma buinensis. The sequence continues at coordinate 12,900 of JAJLWZ010000057.1, forward strand.
AAGTAAAACCAAAAAAATGTAGTTTAATTGAATTCAAAACACCTCTAATAAGATCAGACTGAATTAAAAATGAATTAATTTTTTTGATAGGAGTAGATCTACTACAGCAACTAATAAAAGACACTCACACAATGCTAATAAGAATCCATTAATATACATATATTGATTTATCTAGTTATGCATTTTTTTATACTATGGGTTGGGCTTCCAATCGTTTCAACAGTTCACTGGATTGCAAAAATTAAATTATAACAGTTTAATATTATTTGTTAGAATCTGATTATCTCTCACCAACAAAAAACACTTGAATCAGTTTAAAGTATATTAATAGCTTATTACTATAAATTATCGAAATGACATAGATGTAAAGATTTCAAAAATTTTGTGGTGTTTTCCCCCTGTAAATCGAAGCTTTTTGAGCTTAAGAAACTGAACTAAAAAAACATCGTAGCTAGAATAGAGAAGAGATGATACTGAGTGATATAAACATTTAAAAATTATAGGTAAACATGAACCGAAGTTAAAACATTAACAAATTTCAGATATATTCACTTCTTCATCAATAATAACCCAAAACACCATAAACCCTGATCACCAAGATTTCTCTGGTAAATATTGACTAAATCGTCAAGTTTAATGCCATTCGTCTGCAATCATACCTCTGACACTTCATGATCCAAGTCTCTACAATGATATTGTGGATAATATGATGATTCTCTTCTTCCTGTGAAAAACTTGGTACGCCTATTTTTTTAAAGCAGGGAAATCTTTAGGAGTAGTTTCATTTCCATTCACAAACATATATTTACCAGTACGTTGACTGATTTCTTCTTGTTTTAATCCAGCATCAATTGTACAAAATTGCACTCTATGACTAACTGATCCACAAGCGCTACATTCTTGCTGAGGTTCTACTGTAACTTTTTTATAAACCATGTTAAATACTTCTGCTGTAATTTTCCCTTCTTCCTCCAAACTTTCCTGGTCGAATTCGTAACCTTCTGAAGTATAATAACCTTCGTCAGATTCCAGTTGTTGAGGAGATGTAGATCTTAAATTATTTGTAGTTGAATTTGAATGGCCAATTTCAATTGAAAAGGTTTTATCAGTTGATTCAATTATTAGACCACCTGAAGAATTAGCAGAATTAGACATTTTAAATTTATTTGAATTTTAACAGATACTTAAATCTGAAATTAATTAAATCTAGTTTTGATTTCAATATTTGGGAGGATTTAAGGCTTTTCTAAGTACCTTTAATTGTTTTGACCACTTCAAACGCATGTAGAATTAAGCACCGCATATTACACGATAATACTCTAAATGTACTTCTAAGTAACCTATCAAAGTACTAATATTCTGATTCATGTACCGATCTTCTAATTGATAAGCTTTGTCATAATATAATCATTTTAACTAAGATATTAGTTGAATTAAAACCAATTTACCCTATTAATTTCAATGTAAGTGAATCAATAATAACCCAAATTATACCATTTGAAATCTTCAATTAACAATAAATACAAATAATCAAACCCCCTTGCATCTTAACACCAACCATTAAACCTTTATAACGTTAACCATTATAAATCAAAATATTAGTTAATATTAAAATTAGAATTGGCAGAGTACACGTAATTAAATCTGCGCACTGACAATTTCTCAATCATTCAAATTCTAACCTGTCGAGATAAGAGTAAAAGTATGAGTGATACACCAATTGGTATGTAGTATAAATTTATTAGATCATTATGATTTGCAATTGGTTTTATATAATTTGGCCTAAGACTTTTATACTGGGCGAAAGATTTGGTTTGAATATAGTTGGAATTGATGAATTGGAATCAATTTAAAAATCAATGAATTTCTTTGAAAGTCGGAAAAGATTTAGCTTACTAACATTATTTTTTTAGTTCTTGATCAAGGTACTGGTTTTGTTAAGATTGGTAGAGCAGGGACCAATTTCCCCGACCATACATTCCCATCGATTGTGGGGAGACCAATTTTACGTGCAGAAGAAAGGAATAGTTTATTACCTAGTGATATAGAAATTAAAGATATTATGTGTGGTAGTGAAGCAAGTGAAGTTAGATCAATGTTACAAATTAGTTATCCAATGGAAAATGGGATCATTAAGAATTGGGAAGATATGGAACATTTATGGGATTATGCATTTTATGAAAGAATGAAAGTTGATACAAATGGTAAAAAAGTATTATTAACTGAACCACCAATGAATCCATTAAAGAATAGAGAAACAATGTGTCAAGTTATGTTTGAAAAATATAATTTTGGAGGAGTTTATGTTGCAATTCAAGCAGTTTTAGCTTTATATGCTCAAGGTTTATCATCCGGAGTTGTTGTTGATTCAGGTGATGGTGTTACACATATTGTACCAGTTTATGAATCAGTTGTTTTAAATCATTTAACTAAAAGATTAGATGTTGCAGGTAGAGATGTTACACGTAATTTAATTAATTTATTATTACGTAGAGGTTATGCATTTAATAGAACCGCAGATTTTGAAACTGTTAGACAAATAAAAGAAAAATTATGTTATGTTAGTTATGATTTACAATTAGATACAAAATTATCAACTGAAACAACAACATTAGTTGAAAGTTATGAATTACCTGATGGTAGAGTTATAAAAGTTGGTAGTGAAAGATTTGAAGCACCAGAATGTTTATTTCAACCTCATTTAGTTGATGTTGAACAACCAGGAGTTGGTGAAACTTTATTTAATACTATTCAATCGGCTGATGTTGATGTAAGAGCATCCTTATTTAAAGCAATTGTTTTATCTGGTGGTTCATCAATGTATCCAGGTTTACCATCACGTTTAGAAAAAGAATTAAAACAATTATGGTTAACAAAAGTTTTACATGGTGATGCTTCAAGATTAGATAAATTTAAAGTAAAAATTGAAGATCCTCCAAGAAGGAGACATATGGTTTTCATCGGTGGTGCAGTTTTAGCAAATATTATGGCTGATAAAGATCATATGTGGATTTCAAAACAAGAATGGGAAGAACAAGGTCCAAGAGTTTTAGAAAAATTAGGTCCTCGTCGTTAAGAGACATTTTAGAATCTCTCTATATATCTATATATCTATATATAAAATGACATAGTTTATGTAATAAAAAAAAGTACAAGAGAATTTTTGAAACTCTTTTAATAGATTTAGAGATAATAACTAAAATATTGTCTATTTTTTTTTATTATACAATGCAAAAAACGGAAAGAATTTCTCTTCCCCTTTTATAAATTAAGTTGATCAATTTGTTTTAATACTGTTTCAACTAATTTATCATAAACTTCAATACTTAAACCATTACCATTAATTCTATTATTATAACCAAAATTAACTGACAGATGAACTAAATCTCTTATAAATTCTTCATCAACAATTTTTGGTTTTAAAAAATCACAATTTAAACATTGATTAATTGTCCATCTTTCATTTGGATTTCTTTCTAAACAATTTTTAATTAATTCAATTGCTGTTTTAGGTACAATTTCTCCAGTAATACCTTTTAAAGGATAATTGATTTTAACTTGTGGATTCATAATTGCCATAATTCTTTGATTACCTGAATATGCTGCATATGGTGGTTTACCATAAATCATTTGATATATTATACATCCACAAGACCAAACATCTGATGGTTTACCAACTTTCCAAGTATTTTTCTCATAATTAGTATTATTATTATTATTTGAACTAGTTCTATTATTTAAATTATTTGAATTTATATCAATTAATGCTTCTGGAGCCATATAATTTGGTGTACCAATTTGTGATTCTCTATAAATATTTGAAGTATGATCAGGTACAGCATTTGCAATACCAAAATCAATAATTTTTAAAACTCCTTTAACAAATAAAAAATTTGCTGGTTTTAAATCACTATGAACAATTTCATTTTTATGAACCGATTCAACACATTTTAATAATTCAATTGAATTAAATTTTATAAAATTATAATCTAAATTTAAATTATTAATTCTATTTTGTAAAACATGAGCAAAATCAATTTCACCACATTCCATAACTAAATAAATTGAACCTTCACCAATTGCATAATCAATTAATTTAACAACTCTATCAACTTCTTTTAATTTAATTAATAAATCAATTTCTCCTTTAAATCCTTCAATACAACTATCATCAAATTGATCAAATGTAACTTTTTTAATCGCATATAATTTATTATTTGATAATAATTTAACTTTATAAACTTTTGATGTACCACCTCTACCTAATAATTCTAATTTTTCATATTGATTACCATTTATGCCAATTGTTTTACGTTTTTTATATTCTTCTTCTTTTGGTTGTGATATAATTTCTTTACGACTTTGAATTGAATTTATAACAGCTGGTGGTAATTGAATATCATTATTTGGTACATTATTTATTTCTTTATTATTATTATTATTATTATTATTATTATTATTAATATCAATATTTGAATTTGAATTTAAATTAATATCTTGATTTATGTTTGGAATTACAGATTCTTTAATTTCAGTTTTAATTGGAGATTGTGAATTTAATTTTGGAATTTTTGGTTTTCTAAAATCACTTATTGGAGTTATTGATGGGAAATAATTTAACCTTCCATTATTATTTAAATTACCAGAATTTAACTTTAATGGAGAATTAATTTTTGGACTTGGATTATTAATTATTGGACTTATATGTGAATTTTGATTTAAATTTGAATTAGAATAACTTATAACTTCATTTAATGGTTTCCTTTCTTGTAATTTTTTTTCTTCATCAATTCTTTTCCTAAATTCCAATTCCTTTTCTTTACCAATATCTAAACTATCAAATAAATTTTCCTTTTCACTATTATTTTCTATATTATCCGAAAATATTGACGGCCTTGTAGAATTTAAATCAGATTTTGAATCTTCTATAAATTTATCTTTTACTATATCATGAATACTTTTCCGTTGAGGTGGACCTAATAATTTTCCAAACCTTCTACCTCTAAAACGTTTAACTGTAAATCTCGATTCACTTGGATTATTATTAATGTTATCTATATTATTATTATTATTGTTGTTGTTACTGGTGTTTGCATTTATATTTGAATAATGACTTGAATGACTTGAATGACTTGAATGATTTGGTGAATTATCTATATGAATTGAATGAACTGAATGATTTGAATGAATTGAATGATTTGAATGATTTGAATGAATCGAATGGTTCGAATGATCTGATTGGGCGTGTGGATTTTGAACTTCTGAATGACCTTGTAAATTACCCAGTGAATGACTTTGTGAATTTGATTCTTGTAAATTATTTGAATTATTTGAATTAAATGTACTATTTTGATAATTACTATCTATATTTTCTAAATTATTATTCTGATGACCCCCACTAGAATTTAACCTATTGATCTTCCCATATTCTTTGAAATGTACAGATAATTTATACTTTAATTTATCCCTAGGACTCATATTATTATCATTATTATTATTGTTTTGTATTTGAGTTGAACTTAAAGAATGTATCGAATTTGAATGATTTAACGTATTTTGATTTTGTTCAGTTGACCCCGGTGACTTTTCATTAAGTAAAGCTATGCTGTATGACGATAGGGCCGGTGGTATGAACGTATCATCATCAAGTAAATGTTTTCTAATCATATCATCGAGATTGTAAACGCGTTGTAAACAATCCACAAAACTTCGCGGGAGTGTTTTAAAAAAATGTTTCAGATTTTAAACAGAGAAACAAAGTGAAACAAAGAGAAACCAAAGGCAAAAGGAAAAAAATATCTATTAAAAACCACCAGTCATATCTCTAATCTTATCTACTTCTTCTTGTAAAGCTTTTAAATCATGTAAAATATTAGTTGTACTGTCACCTCTATTAACTGGAGGTGGGATAGGTGCAGTATAATTTAAATTATCATCACCATTAAATGATCCATTAAGTGAACCATTTGAATTAGAAGGATTTTGATATTCATGAGATTGTGATAATGGTGAATGCGTTTGGGGTATATTGGAGTATTGTTGTTGGTTAATAGCAAGTAATGGACCATAAGGATCTGTACCTCTTGGTGGTAAAGTTGGTGATTCTCTTGCTGCTGCAAAACTTGTACTTGATCCACTTGCACCTCTACGTCTTGGAGGTGGAGGAGGAGGCATTGTTCTTGGAGATACCAGTCTTGGAGATAACCTACCATCTATTGATGTTATACCAGGATTAAGATGAGCAGGAGTTGGAGATGATTGAGCTCTTGGTCTTGGTGGAGGTGGAGGACTTGAAACATTTGGTACTGTAATTATTGGTTGAGACATTGGGACAGATGGGAATGTCAGATTTGAATTAGAATTAATACCAGAATTAACCGTTGTATTATTCAATGTATTTATTCCTGTACCTGTCATTTGATCAGTAAATGCAGATAATGAAATTTTTGGTGTCAGATTTGAATCTGGTGAAAACATTCTAAACATATCATAAGGACCAGTACGATTTGGTTTTAATTCTTGTTGTTGACCTTGTTGTTGACTTTGATCTGTATTATGATCCTGTAAATGATTAATAAATTGTGACATTTGAGCAGGTCCAGTCATATTAGGTTTTAATAATTCTTCTGAACTATTATTAAAACTACCATTATTTGAATGAGTTAAATGAATTGAGGTATTTTTACCACCAATTGACGCAGTATCAACAGAATTTAAATTTTGGAAATGATTTAATTGTTCATTCATATCTTTTAGTACTTCTTCTTCATCAGGTTGTGGACTCCTAGATTGTGATTGAAGTTGTAATAATTGATCCATTGGTAATGAATAATCTATTTCATTATTTTGAAGTTGTGATGAGGTTGGTACTTGTAATTGTTGAGAAGATTGTAATTGATTATTTTGGAAAGGTTCATGAACATCTGAAACTATTTCATCAATAAATTTAACTGATTTATTATTCTTCTTTTTCCTTTTAGCTGTTGGTCTTTCACCAGTTAACATAAAAGTTGTAAATGAATCTAAATCAAGTCTTTTAGATGGTGATGAAGAATTTTGACTAGTATCTGAACTATCAATATTAGAATTATTACTATCATTATTATTATTATTATCATTATCTTCAATATCATCATCATTATCATCACTTTGTCTCTTTTTAGATAAAATTGAAGGAGGTTTCGGCACCAGTGCTGAAATTTTAATTAAATCTCTTGTTATAGTTTTACCATTTAAACCATGAGAAATTAATCTTAATAAAACGAAAAATTCACCAACATTAATACTACCAGTTTTATGTTTAAATAAATGACTAATTTGATTTTTAATAAATTCAGGAATTTTAAAATTAAAAAGGAAATTAAAAATATCATTCATTGTAATTGTTTTAGTATTTGTTCTTGATAAAATATTCATATACCATCTAATATAAGTTTTCAGTTCTTGTAATGTAAGATCTTGACTTGTCAAAGATAATGGGATTGAATCTACCTTATCATTAGTATTTCTATAAATATCACTTTGCAGATGACTACGTTGATTATATAAAGGTTGACTAATCTTTAATTGATCAATTGGTGGGAAATTTGTATAATCATTTGATAAATTATTTGGAGTTGAACTAGGTTGTGAATTCATTGAAGGGTTTTGTAATGAATGTGATTCTGAAGGTACTTGAGGATTCAATGGGAAATATTGAGTACCAATAGTTGGTTGCAGTTGAGTTACTGATTGTGCTCTAGGGTGAGGTGGAATTGGAGGAGCTCGACCATTTTGGGATTGATTATTTAAATTTGAATTATTAGATGATTGAAATTGATTCAATAATTGATTCAGTGTATTATTAGGTGTGGGATTCGACTCAGATAGTACATTGAATGAAACTTGAGGTGCAGGAGTATTTGATTGATTAACTGGTAGATTTAGCCAGTCGAACCCACTCATGATAATTTGTGTATAAGCGCTTTGGTGCGAAAGAATCAGTTTTAAAAGGTTAAGAGAGAGATTATGGATGATAGGGAAAGAGAGAGGAATTTGATGATTGATATTAACGGAGGCAATTGGAAGAAATGGGATCAATAAGGGATGAATAATATTTTGATTATATTGTTTGATATGGTGTTTTAGGGGAGTTTATTGAAATTCCGATTCAAATCATTGAATTAAGTGATCACATAGGAGCAACCGGAATATTAAAAGAAATGAATTGGTGGATAGAAATTGATCCAGTGGGATTGGTAGTATATGTATCAATGGAAACCTTTTGAGATGGGTCTCTTAAGTTTCTTGTAAGTGAGATTAATGGAATTTAATGATGGCGATTTAGATAACCAATTTACGAGGGTTCCAGTGTTTTTTTAAGGCCCTTTGAATATCCAGCTTGGTGAATATTGAATATAATTACCCAGAACTAGTGCTTTACATACAAAGGGGTAACATTAGTCTTGAAAAGAGGTTGTTTGGAATCTTTTTAGGTATACGATCTAATGCGAGCCCATTGAATTGCTCAATTAAATCCCAAATATATAACAAAACAATAGGAAGAAGGTCCCCTTGTCAATTCCAGCCGTAAAATACCCCTGCATCATCATCAACTCACCACCTGAGCCAATGACAATACCAAAACGATTCCAACTTCATAACCTTTAAAGATCTGCAAGAAAAAAAAAAGTTTCACCGCGTGTGAAAAATACTCATCCAACCAACATGGGCTACTTTATACCACTGAATAAACTTGGTAATTTAAAACTTTACAAATACCAAAGTGAAGATCATTCATATATTTCCAAATATTTTCTTAAGAAATGGTGGAATAATTTCGTTAGAATTTTCCCAAATACAATGGCACCAAATGTTATTACATTACTTGGATTAGTTTTCATTATAGTTGATTTAATTTTAGTATTTTATTATGATCCATATTTAAATTCTACTAGTCCAAGATGGTGTTATTTTGCTTATGCATTTGGATTATTCATGTACCAAACATTTGATGGTTGTGATGGATGTCATGCAAGAAATACTGGTCAATCAGGTCCATTAGGTGAATTATTTGATCATTCAATTGATGCAATTAATACAACTTTAGCATCAATTATATTTGCATCAGTTTTACAATTTGGATATGGTCATTTATTCTTATTAACTCAATTTGCATCAGTTTGTAATTTTTATATTTCAACTTGGGAAGAATATCATACTCATAAATTATTTTTATCAGAATTTTCTGGACCAGTTGAAGGTATTTTAATGATTATTTCAGTTTATTTAATTGTTGGTATATTTGGACCTGATTTTTTCCTGTTTGAACTTTTGAATTTAAATTTAACTTCAAATTATTCATTAATTGTTGATATTAGATTAGCTGCAAGTATTTTAGGATTTGGATCACTTTATTTTAATATAGTTCAAGCTTTAAATAATGTTAAAAAACATTATAAATCTGAAAAAGATTCAAATTTAAAAATTAGTGAAGCAACAAAGGGTTTATTACCATTTATAATTTATTATATAACAGTTATTATATTAGTTTTAATTTATCCTGAATTTTTATATAAATTTGGATTACCATTATCATTATCAATTGGTTTATCAATTGCATTTTCTGTTGGTAGAATTATATTAGCACATTTAACAATTCAAGAATTCCCAATGATTCAATTCCCAATGTTTATACCATTTTTACAATTAGTTTTATCATTTATTTTTATTAATATTTTTAATTATAATTATTTTGATACAATTTATTCAATTGCTTGGTTAGGTTTTGGTACAACTTTAGGAATTCATGCAATGTTTGTAAATGAAATTATTTATGAAATTACCACTTATTTAGATATTTATGCATTATCAATAAAGCATAAAAAAGAATAGATTTAGAGATTTAGACACTAGACTTATTTTTCATTTTTCAATTTTTTTTATCCGTTTTTATTTAATTTATATATTTCTTTTTATATACACACTTTATACAAGTTTTTAAAATTATTTTTGTTCAGTTGGTTGTTCTTCACCAGCTAAAACATCTCTACCAACTGGGATATTTTGCATTTGTTCCATTTCTTGTAATTGACTTTCAGAAATAATAGCTAAAGCTAAAGGAACACCTAAAAACAAGACGGAAGTGGTGAAGTACCAGAAAGCATTACCGGTTTTTGAAATAGTCCAACTTGTAAGTTTACTAACTGATGAGATTGAATCTGAAATTTGCTTTCTTTGTTCTGGTGGGACAATATCTTTTAAAGCAGCAATTCTTTCATATAAAGTTTCATTTTCATTAAATTCATCATCATAATCACTTTCACTGTCGCTTTCGCTTTCATAAGTGTTATTCAATACATCTTTTTCGTTAATATTTGATTCGTCAATTTGTGTTAATACAACCATTTTGGATCGTTGAGCAAATGAAAATTTTTTGTGTGCGAAGGGGAACAAAAAGAGGATTTCAGATGATGATAATGAGACTCGAAAAATACCATTTTTTACTACTCTATATAAACTTATGTAAACCTGCACAATTTTTTTTTTTCAGGTTTCAGTTTCACAAGTAATCGAAATCTTCTTCAAGATCAAACATTTCTTTAACTTCATAACCCAAATCAACCATTTTATTCCCGTATTTCCGTAAATGATAAAATTGTATCAAACCTCTTAAACTGATTTCTTGATCAAAAGAATTTGCAAATTCAGATTCTAAATCTTTACCACTTAGCCAATTATCTCTCATATCTAAATTACAATATAAGTAAATCTTCAGAATCAAATCCATATGAATCGATTTCCATTTCCTACCCTGGTAAGGGATTAATTTTTTAAAAATTTTAAAAATTGGTTTTAGTAAATCTGAATTTGAATAATTATTTAAAATTATTTTGAAAAAATCTGTTGGTTTTAGTTCATTTAATGTTAATATTCTTTGAGTAAAATTTTTAATTAATACTTTATTTAAAATATTTATTAAATTTATTAAAAAATTTAAAAAATTCTTATTAAAATTATTTAATTTAAAAATTGATAAACCATTTTTATCAATTATCATTGGGAATTCATGTAATTTAATTTTATTAATTAATTTATAATTTTTAACTTTAATTGTCTTATTTAAACAATTATTAAAAAATTCTAAATTTGGTAAATTAATCATTGGATTCATTAATCTATTTTGATAATAAATTTTTTCAATTTCTTCAATTTCACCATTTTGTAAATTTAAATTTTGGAAACTTTTATTCATTATATCAATTATTAAATTACAATAATTTTTATCAAATATTATTGAAGTTAAATAATAATATTTTAAAATTGAATTTATTTTAAACCATTTTAATAATAAATTTATTATTGATGAACAAGACATTTGAATTATTTCTCTAATTTTTATAACTTCTAATTTTTGAATTAATAATTTATTAATACTTTGATTAATTGATTGATCATTCTCATAATTAAATTTTAATTCACCATTTAATTGTTTTTCAATTATTTCAAATTTTTCAAATTCATTTAATTTTAAAGTTTCAATTAATATAGAAATTAATGAATTAAATTTTTCTAAATTATCTTTATAAATGGTTTCAACTCTACAAATTGATTTAATTTCAATTAATTTATTTGGGTATAATTTAATTAATTCCTTTTCATTATATTCAAATTCTTCTCCATTTCCAAATTCTCCATTCGATGATTCAATATCTTTTAATTTATGATATTCATTAATATATCCTCTTTCCTGAGTCATAAATTTTTGTCTTTCATTCCATAATCTTTTACTTGAATAACTATTATATATAGATTTTCTTAAAATTTCTTCAGCTTCTTTAATAGCTAATGGAACATCACCAGATCCACCAACTGGGTTTGGGTACATGAATGGCATACTTTGATTAACTTGATATGACTTCCTTATCTTTTCACCACCAGTCATGAATTCACTTGGAGTTGATGGTGGGGATGGAACTGGTGTTGAAAGATGAATTGTAGCTGATGGTAATTGACTATGAACTGTATGTGATTTTATTGGTTTTGCAGTTGATATGTATTTCGATAAGGAATTTTGAGTATTTAATGACATATATTGATGATATTCTTGCTCAATTTCTTCATCTTTTTCATCTTGTTCTTGATCACTTTCTAATTCACTTTCTTCACCATTTAAAGTTCTAGTAAATCTTTTAAAATCAAAAGAATTTTTAGTAAAATTATCATTAAATAAAGGATATTTATCAATTAAATCTTGTCTAAATGAAAAATAATCTAATGGTGATGTTTTAATTTTAGTCTTTTTAATTTTATGATAATCATTTAAAAAATTCTTACAATTTGATATCATTTTAGAATCACCTAATTCAAGTAATATTAATTTCCATAGCACTAATACCAAAGATCTTAATCTGAAACTTGAACTTGGGAAAGTTTTAGTAAATTCAATCATTGATATTATATCATTTATAATTTTGGAATCACTTAAAATATCTCTCATTTTTATATAAAATTTTGAATCATTATTTTGTATACCATAATTAATTAAAAAATAAAATATCGTTAAACCTTTAAAATAATCAATTGACTCAGTTTCATCGATTTTATTTATTTCTTTACTTTCAAGTATTTCAGATTTTAAAAAATTTAAAATTTCTTTAATAAATTCAATAATCATTTCAAATAATCCTAAACTTAATAAATCTTTACAATTATTCCTAATTTGATTAATTTGTTCCGATTCTTCTTGTAAATGTTTATATGTCCCAAAAACATAATATATTAATGAATCAAGTGATTCCGAAGTAATTGTTTTAATACATGATTTAATATACTCAATCTCCATAGTTTTATCCATCTCATTATAATCAATATCACCCTCCATCCCCACACCAGCAAATTCTTTTAATCTAGATTCATATCTACTAGGTAATCCTTTCAAATCTATAACTTTGAAATCATTATAACAAAACCAATCATTTAATTCTTTCATTAAAGATTCAAAATCTTTAAATTCATAATCTAATTCACATTTAGAAAGTAAAAATTTAAATTCATCAGTTTGTTTAGATAATTGTTCTGCTCTCTCATTTAATTTTTTTTGGAAGGTTTCATCTAATGACAGTTCATTTAATTCTTGTTTTGTATCAGCATCTGGATGATCAATCAATTGATCTTCAAGTCTATCAATTGTAACCAGTTCTTCTTGCATCAAATCAATAACTTTTACACCGCGAAAGTTTTCCCCATTATACATTAACTATACAATATATTATCTATCTCATCTTGCACCTTATTTTATATCTTATTCATGTTCAATGGTATAAGTAACGACCAACTCATCGAACAATTTCAAAGATAATCCAGCACTAGTACCCTTGAACCCATCCAATTGATCGAATGGGATCTTAAATTCACCATTCTCAAAATTTACATTAAACCAACAATACAAGAATTTATTTATTGAAATTTTTATATCTTGTATAACAAAGGAATCTTTTAAATCTATAATTATATCCTTCCCATCTAAAACCATATCTGACGAAGGGATTGAAAATAGTGAAATTTGGGATACTCCATGTTTACAATCTTTTCTATTTTCATAACCTTCTAAATCAATCATGAAACTTAATTTATCAAATTTTGAATAATTACCAACATTAATTAATCTTATACTTAATTTAACTTTTTGTAATACTTTAAAATCAATTTTTTCAACTTCATTTTTTGAATTTATGTAATCAAACCAATAATTTAAATATCTTAATTGACTTTTTATACTTATACCTTTACCAAAACCAAGTCTCATTCTTTTATTAGTATAAATATCATTTATTTCATCAACACTTATCACTTCACCTCTTTTAAAACTTTCCAACATCATATATGCACAACATATCATACCTGATCTACCTTTCCCAGCTTTACAATGAACAACAGCGGTAGTATCACCTTGAGATAACCAATCATCTAAAGATTTTATACATTCAACTAAAACATCGAAACTTGGAGGTTGATGATCTGGGAATGGGAAATATTCTACATTACCATTCACTTCTGATTCAGTATACCCCATTCCTTCACCTCTAAGATTATAAATTTTCCATAATTTATGATTTTTTTCAAGTATTAAAAGTAAATCCACAATTGGGTATCTATAAAAATTCTTTATTATACTTGAAGTAGGCCCGGCTGAAATTATTAAATTCGGTAGTAAATATGTTAAATCAAATTGAGTGTTTGTGTTCGGATCATAATGAGTTAACTTTGGTGATGCTAAGATTGATCTAAGTAAACCTTTCAACACCATGTAAATGGATTTGAAGTTGCAAAAAAGCGAGAAAAAACAATACAAGTAAAAAAAAAAAGAGAGAGAGAGATTATCACACAAAGGACAGTTTTTATATGTATTACAAAAAATTTACTTATTCTTTTATTTACATTGGGTTGGATGGACTTTTAGAATTTATAAGTTAGTAGGTTGGCAAGTTGGTGGGTGGGGGGGAATAAAAAATCATTACAAGTTAAAAAGAAAAGGAAGAAAATCTAAGGGTTAATACCAACCATTTGTTGTCTCATAACTTGAGCAATTTTTTCAGTTAAAATTGGATCAGATCTAATTCTTTTTTGAATCTTTGTAGCTTCAGCAAATTGAGTTGCTTGAACTTTTTCATCAAAACTTTTAGTTAAATCAGCTGATTTTTCAAATAATTCAATTGCTTCATCAATTTGTTCCTTTTGTAATAAAACTTGAGCTAAAGAAATTCTAGCTAATTCAGATTTTGGATCAATTTCACAAGCTTCTCTTAATAATTTTTCAGCTTCATCGAATTTTTCTAAATTATCTCTTGAAATTAAAGCAGCTTGATTAATTAATGGTAAAGCACCAACTGAAAAATTTGGTAAAGCCTTTTGTAATCTACTTGCAGTTTCAAATTGTTTTAAAGCAGCTGAAATATCACCTCTATCAGATAATAATTCACCATAATAATTTGGAATTTCTGGTGAAGTTGGGAACTTTAATTTAGCTTCAGTAAATTTATCTTCAGATTCTTTAATTTGACCTAATTTATAAATTATACAAGCACTTTGAATAAATGCAAAAATATTAGTTGGATTATAAATTTTACTATTTTCATAATATTGTAATGCAATATCTAATTCACCTGATAAATAATGAATTTGACCAGCATGATAATAAGCATCACTATTTTCTTTATCTAATTTAATTGCTTGTTTAAAATCATTTTGTGCATCATTAAAATTATTTTGATCAGCTTTAATAATTGCTCTAATAACATAAGTTCTTGCGTTTGGTTTTAAAGTAAAAGCTTTTGCTAAATCTGCTGATGCTTCAATTGGTAAACTTTTTAAAAATTTAAAAAGTGAACTATATTCTAATGCAATTGTTGCCTTTGTTGCATTAATATCATCTTTTGAAATTGTTAAAACATTATAACCTTCACAAGCTTTAGTAATTAATAAATCAGCTTCATCATAACCTTGTATAGTATTTTCTTTAATTTTTTTAATTGCATTAAATAAATCTAAATCTGGACCTTCACTTGATTCATTAATTCCTTCAGGATTTAAATCTAATTTAAAAGCTCCAAAAAATGAACCAATTGATGAAGCTGATGGTAATTCAGGTTTTTGAACTTTAATTTTTTCTTCAACAATTTTAATTGCATATTTTTTTAAAGTTTTATCTAATAAACCTTCAACAGATTTATTATTAAAACCACCATAAATTGATAAAGCAGTTAAATCCATCATTGAATCAACATAATTACCAATAGCTTCATAAGCTTGAGATCTTCTTAAAATACATTTTGAATAATCAGGTTTTAATTTAATTGCTGAAGTTGAATCTTTAATAACATTTTCATAATCTTCTAATGAAACATAACAAGCTGATCTATTTGAATAAAATACTGGATCTTCTTTTAATTTTAATGCTGATGTATAAAATTCAATAGCTTCTTTAAATTTTTTATCTTTAAATTTACCATTACCATCTTCTTTTAATGATAATGACCAATCTTCCTTTTCTTTATCAGTTAATTTTTCAATAATTTCATCAGTTAAATTTGGTAAACCTTTTGAATCAATTGGATAAATTGGTGGTGGTACCTTTTTAATTTCTTTATCATTTTTATTATCATTATCATTCTTACCATTACCATTGCCATTACCATTATTTGATTTTAAATTATCATCTTTTGAAGTTTTCAGTTTTTTCAGTTTCTTTGTTGATGATGATGAATTAGTTGAGGATTGATCATTTGAAGGATTTGAATATAAGTAAAGTGAAGCCCCTATAACTGATACACTTGCAACAGCAGCTATAGTGATTAATGTTTTATTCTTTGTGAAAAAAGAATTATCTAATGACATAATAACTAAGATCGGGATAGAATTTTCTCTTTTTTTTTCTTTGGCGCTTTGGAGGTTTCGCTGTAATTTTTCACTGGCTCGCTAAATTGTCCCGGGACACGTCCCTCTTGCTAAAATAAAGTAATACAGAGATATACAGAGATGTACAGAGACAGAGTACTTTTCTTTACAACAAAGGTATTTTATTTATATTTTATTCTAAGTTCTGATAATATGCTTGATGTTGCTGGTACCTTCTTCTAGCTCTTATATGCTCTGAATCATCTTGGAAACTCAGTTCTTGAATCACTTCATCATATGTAGGTAAAGGTAAACTATCATTCGAATTAATTAATTCATTTGCAGATTCTGGTGTTGACATTTTGGAATCATTTAAACTAGTATTTGATATTGTTGATGGTAATGATTGATCTGAATTCGAAGTCTTAGCCATTGGACGAATCGGTATTGGTGGAGGTGGTTGAATTGAATTTGAATTTGAATTTGAATTTGAATTTGAATTTGAATTTGAATTTGAATTTGAATTTTGGGTAGGATTAGGTACTGGAATTGATGATGGTATCGGTGAAGATGATGAATTTGAATGTAATGTTTGAGTCATACCTAAACCAGATAAAACATTTATATCCATTGATAAATCCACATACCTTATTTTCTTACTCAATTCATTCAGATTTTTAAAATCTGATATTTTTTCACTTGAAAAACCTCCAATTACATTTAACTTATATTTCCTTTGAATATTACAAGTTTTAAAAGTTGGAGCTAAGTAATCTGGTACTAAACTATTTGAGAAATATTTCTTAGGGATCTCAATTTCATAACCTTTATTTTGTAAGATCTTAGTTGGTAAATTTGAATTTGATGATGATGTTGATGTTGTATCTTTCAGTTTTTTACAATTTAATAAATCAAATTTTAAATTTTCATAAGTATTATTCACTATATTAATTGTTTCTTCATGCTTAGATTTATGAATCTCTGATATTGATCCATCATTTTCAAGTACTGATATTATAGTAGTTGAAATTAATTCAATTATTAATTTTTGGAAATATATAATACCTAATCCATTACTATCATTTGGTTTCCCATATTCAGCCAATGAATAAACTGAAGGATTTATTTGACTAATAATATATAATTTAAAAGGTGGTGGTTTAGTAGGTACTAAAAATGAAGGATGTCTAAATCTAATTTCAAATGAAAATGGTACATCTGAATAAGGAACTTGAGGTAATTTGGCATTACTTGATTTTCTTGATGGTGGTGGAGTAGATTTTGGTGATGATGTAGGGGAAGTTTCAAAAAGTCTTTGGAAAAATCCTCTCTTGGGTGGTGGATGTTTATATTGATATTGATATGGTACTTGAGGTAGTACTTTATCAATTTTCATACCAATTATTTCTGGTATTCTATTCTTGAAAACTATATCTTTTCTAACGAATATTTCTTGATATTCTACATAATCACCAGAATTAAATAATGGATTATTATGACTATCTAAATCAATTGGTAAAAAAATAAATGGATCAAATGATCTTAAATTAACTTTTAAAAATGATGACCTTTTACATGTAACTTTTACAAAATATTTTATACTTGCAAATTCTCCAAGTCCACTTAATGATGGTGGTAATTGAGTTGTTATATGATATCCATTACTTGATTGACTATTATTATTTGTTGATGATGAAGAATTTAAATTTGAAAAATCATTTTGATTCAGACTTTGATTTAAACTTTGATTCAGTGATTCTGATAAATTTGAAATATATGAAGTTGTAAAATTTTTAATTAAATTTCTATTAAAATTACCATTATTAATTTTTAAATCTAAAGTTTTCTTATTAAATGATATTTTATTTGATATACCTGATAATTTAATACAATAATTATTTAATGGAATTTTAAATTTAAAATCATACTTATAATCTCCTGGAGTTAATGTAAATTCTTTAGCATTTGATACTTTCCTTATATTTTCAGGTGGGAATATAATTTGAGTATCATATAAAACTTTATGAATATCTTGAATTAATTTATTCTTTACTTCTTTTCTTCTATTTAATTTGGGTATTTCTAATTCAGTCTTGGAAATTCCTTCTAATTTAACTTGAATATAATTAAGTGTTATAGTATTCGTTACTGTTAATGTTACTGTCCCAGTTATTATATCATGATTAGTAAAGACTCCATCATTATTTGATTTATTTAATTCAATTTTAACATCACAATTACCCATTGCTTAATGATATAATCCGCGATCAAAGGTTTTAAGGGTAGTTAGGGCTTAGAACTGTTTGAATTTTATATAGTGATAAGTAAAATAATAGAGTAGTAGGATACTAGGTAAGTAAATAGATAATAGGTAGACACTAAATATATAGAAATAAGGTATATGAAGTTATCTAAGTGGAAAGTTTATCAGTTTATCAGTAGATCAAATTTCCAAACTTCAACCCCAACGAAACCCACAATCTTATATAAGCAAAAGTTAAAAAGTATATGAAGAGAAAGTTTATAGAGAATAGTTTAAAATAGATCCTTTTGTTTATGCCATTTTATACTCATCATTGATAATTAACAAATACTAAAGTTAAAAATATAGAATGGAAATTTCACTACCTTTTGATACTATAATAATATAGGATAATAGAAAGAACATAAAGAATTGTGAAAGAATCAAGAGTGTAAAGAGTGTAAAGAGTGTAAAGAGTGTAAAGAGTGTAAAGAGTGTAAAGAGTGTAATAATTGGTGTAAAAATATCAATTGTTAAAGGATCATCATATGAAAGAAGTAATAAAGGTATCGATAAAGATAGTAACCCTATTGTTCAAAAAATTCATAGCCAGCCATTTAATCTATTGTACTTCGCTAAACTGAGTAAAATTTTGTTAAAAATTCTGTGAAAAATTGTGTAAAAAATTGTTTAAAAATGTGTAAAAATTGTATTAATTGCGTGTTTACTGGTTAAATTAAGTACTAATATTTCTGTTTTACTTCTGTTAATTTCTGTTTAATGTCTGTTAAATTGAAATTTCCGTGCTGGTAAAAACATGTTGTATTTTTATTTTTATTTTTATTTGTGTCCGATGAGATGAGAAAGTGAATATAAAAACTGGTTTTTTAAAACTTATAAAGAGAACGTAACTACTGTAACTAATTACTACAAGATTAGTTTTAACTCATATTATCCTATTTACAATTATCCTATTTACAATTATCCTAAAGATAATAAGATCGTCAATATAAAAATATCTCTGTAAGGAACCCGAAAATACCAAAAAAAATCTTTTGTTTTCATTTTCATTGTTTTCGTCTAAAAAGGGAAAAGTAATAAGTTTTTTTATTTTTAGCCGTAAAGTTAAAAAAAAATTATTTAATTGTTAAATAATCCTCTTTTAAAAAAGTTATACCAAACAAATTAACAGACATCTTCTTAAAAAACATGGTTGCAGCAGAATTAGATAAAAATATATTAGCAGAACATGAATTTTATGAAAATGGTGATGTTAAAAACTTACTCAAATTTAACTACCAAGATATAACAAAAGATAACGACATGTGTAAATATAATATCATATATTTTAGTTTATTATTCTTCTTAATATTAGGTATTTGGATATATAAAAGGAGATCAAGTAAGAAGAATAAAAAAGAATTATCTGATAAAAAAATTTCAATGGTTTAATCATTATAAAATAGCCATTCTTTTTTATCTTTTAAGTCATTATTAAGTCATTTAGTCATTAGTGTTTTTTTTTAAAAAAGTACAAAAGTACTTCATCATATCATTTTAATATCATTTTAATATCATTTTAATATCATTTTAATATCATTTTAATATCATTTTAATATCATTTTAATATCTCATAATTTCGTTTTATATTTCATTATTTTCATTTTTAATAAGTTTAAGTTTCTACATAAAAGTTTTTTTTTTTTTAATTTTTAATATTTGGTTTTATGTTTTGTTCATTGTATTTGGTTAGGGTTATAGGGTTACGATAGATGTGTGTTGAAATTAGTAAATATACAATATTTTGTCTTCTGTCTCTTTTCTCTTTTATCTATGTATTGGATAGTTTAGGGTAGTATGGAAGTTTGGGGCAATTTCAAGGCTTTAAATTAGTCTTGTATGATAAAAAAATATTATAAATATATTTAGTAATACACGTTATGAGCTTTTTAAACTAAATTAAAATCATGTTGAAGTGAATATATGTGTTATATTTAAACAAGTAGTATAGTGTATTATTAGGTACAATGTAAGTATGTCTACGCAATTTACTTTGTAGACAATTACAAAAATCAGTAGTAAATGACTAAAACTCTTTAAGTAGTATAATATGCATGATAGTAGTGTCGTATAGTAATATACCTAATTTAAGCTCAATTTAACTTGAAGGTACAAAAATAGAGATTTGTAGTAAATACATCAGGAGAGTTGGGATTATATAAGACTAATTATAGAATTAGTAAATACTATTAATTAGAAGGAGAGAAGGGAAAGGTTTATAGGGGATTAAGGAGGTATTATGATGCTGATTTCTATTAATACATATTCACCTTTATACACGACATGGATCTTTTAAGATCATATAAAGATCTCCATAAAAGATCTATGAGATATCCAAAAACCTAATATATAAAGATCTAACGATCTTTAAATTCTTACATCGAAGATTGAACTTTCTCTAAAACTCTCTTCATTTCTAAATCCCAAATGTTCCAATCATACCAAATTAATTGAGGTACCCAACTTAATAAATGCCATAAACAATGACCGTCAATCAATCTAAACCAAGGATTAAATTCCCAAATTTCAAAGCATAAACCGAAAAGTAACCATAAATTTAAAAATATTGGTAAATAAGGGATTAATTTTGTTTTTGACATTCCTATATAATTTAATTTTGTTAATATTTTAGTTTCATATGGTAATAAAGTAATTGAATTTTTCAATAAGAAAACATTTGAATTGAAATTTTTGGAAACGTTTAGTGAATGTAAAATCCATAAAATAATTGATGATATACCAATTATTGAATGGAATATTAAATTATAATCATAATCCCAATTTATAAATAACATTTTATATAAATGACAAAAATAAATCGATAAAAAAATCGACTGTAACCCCATTAATTTAAATTTATTCTTTATATTTAAAATTCTTGTTAATATAACATAAAAATTTGTGAAAATAATTAATGAAGCACCAAAATAATCAAAAGTTTCAGTAATTGATGTATCTCTAATATGAAATAAAGTTGAAAAAATCCATCCAAATATACTTATAATTATTAAAATTAAGTAATTTAAATACATTAAATCATTTGTCTTGTACCAAATCTTTTTAATTTTTTTAAAATTTTGGAAATTTATATTTAAATTAAGTAATGAAAAAATGGTTGAAAACAATTCAGTTATACCGAAAAATCTTTTAAATGGCCATTTCCCATAAAACTTAACCATTGGTTGATTATTATATGATCTTATTGAAGTGATGATTTGTTGACATTTATAATTACAATCACTTGAACAATCCCAATTAAAAATTTTATTAATTGGCCAAATCACGTTAGATTTATCAAATTCCTTTAAAAATTCAACTGATAAATCATTTTTAAAATTTATTTTTTTATTTTCACATTTATATGATGAACATAATTGAATACATTGATTGAACTCTGGTAAATTATCTCCAATCGATGCAAGTATTGGTAATATTAAATAAAATATTGATATTTTCATATTGAATTTCTCATTATTTTCTCTTTCTGTCTCAATATTCTCATTAAGTCTATAATTTTGGTAATTTTAAAGATTTTTAAAGATTTTTAAAACTTTTGAATATTTTAACAAAGTATGGAGGGTTTAACTCGAATCAATATTAATTTATACATCCTAAGGTATAAAATCCCATGCCTATAAAGTTATTTTTTTTCTTTTTTGAAGAATTTTGAAGGATTTTGAAGGAGATTGAAAATATTTGGGATATTAGGTAATCTTTTAGATTTTGTCCGCAGATCAGATCAAAGATGATAATTTTTTTGTATCCGTCCTTTTCTACCCTTTAGCAACATCCTTTTAAACAGCCCCCCCTCCCAACACCCTTAATGTCCACGGTACATATCCAATTTCAATCACTTACGAATACTTCTTATCTAAAAAGTGATAATTCCATGATTCACAAAAGACACAAAACAATCTCTCTTACACTTCCCGACTTTAATTAAGGTATTTTAAACTACATATATTTCAAAGATATTAGATACAATTACATAATAAAATGACCATTAAGACATACATATAACTAATAATGATGAGTTTAATATCGGTAATAAATAACTATACACATGTTCTATAAAACGCAATATCTTATCTTTTTTTTTTCTTAGAAAAAACCCTTTATTGCTATTAGGAAAACGTATAATAGATTATTTCTACTTTCTTTTTCAAAAGACACCCCCCTAATATAAAAATAATTTTGACATTAATTATGTAATGAATAAAATTCAATTCAACTTTAAACCCTTTTATAATCATTTTCTTATCCCTTTCACAAAAAATTAATCTATTGTAAATCTCGTTCGTTTCATTTCATATCTCATAAAATATATTTCGGATAATCCATTATCATTTTACATGTTAATTATCTATATATTTTTGATATTTTATAAATCTGAATTTGATTGTTTGATAACCTTAATTATCAATTTTCCCCTAATAATATCAAAGAATAACTTTCAAATTTTAAACTTTTAATGAAGTTTTCAGCTATGATATAATTTGCAAAAAAGGAACAATACAATTTCGTTCTTTATCTATTTTTTAACCTTCTTTTTTTTTCTATCTTCTATCTTCTATGTTCTATTTTCATTTCTATCCAATTATCATCAATTATATATTCTTATCTTGCTAAATTTTAAGGGATTAATGATATCATTATTATCAAAAGTCTATTTTATTTAGTATTTCATAAGTCATTAATTTTGAAGTATATTGTATTAATATTTGCGCTCTTCTTTTAATGGATTATTGTATTCTTATCAACATTGTTTTTATCCTTAATCTCACCTTTATACCCTATACCAATTTCCTGTTACTATACTATTTAATACTATTTAATACTCTATAATACTATTTAATACTATTTAATAACCATACTATTATCTCTTATAAAATAAACTTTCCAAAACAATCTCAATTGCTGTCTTACCGTTATTCTCTGACAAAAATATTTATAAGCCATGTCGTTAACGACCGCGACAAAAACAGCAAATGTCTCCGAGCGGCGAAAAATTTTTTTTTTTTTTTTTTTCATTTTTTTTCCATTTTTTTTTGCTCAGTTTAATTCCCTTGGAGTGTGTGGAAACTGAAAAATTTTCAATTATAAAAATAACAGTAATTTCCTTTATTTTTAATTTCCCATCAAGACCCTAATTTCTGATTTATATTTCAAGTATATTACCATATTTAACAATTTTAATATAAGTAATTGAAATAGATTTTAGATTTTTATATTGGACTTTTCATAATTGCTTTTCAATTCTACAAAACATTATATATATATATATATAACACAATTTTTTTTTTTTTTTGGTTATTTCTTTTTCATAAATTTTTCAAATAAGGTCACTTGCAAAGTAGTAAAGTATAAATAAAGATGAAGAGATCATTAGAATACGAAGACAATAATTATAAAAAAATTAAAACTGATGATCGATTAGATCCAGTTGAAAAATTATTAAGTCTTAATATAAATCAAGAAAATTATTTAAATCAATTTCAACAAACTAATGAATTTAATGAATATAATGAGGATTCAGATGATGAATTTAATTTAAATAATGAAGAATTTTTTATAAATAATTCAATTAATATTAATTTTAAAAAAATTTTGAATGATAATTTATTAAAATTTATTAGTAAACAAAATCATTCTTTTATTAATTCTAAAAATTCTTTACAAAAAAATAATAATGGTAATGGTAATATAATCAATAATAATTATAATGATTATAATAATAATAATAAAGTTGGTAAAAAAATTAATAAGAAAAATAATGAACTTAATGAAATAAATAATGTTAAACTTAATGAAAATAATAATGAACTTAATGAACTTAATGAACTTAATGAACTTAATGAAAATAACAACAACAACAATAATACTAATAATACTAATAATAATGTACCATTTTTCAAAAATGTTAATTTTAATCCAAAACCAAAAACCCATATTTTTGAAGAATTAATTAGTTTAGGTAATGATTCAATTGATCCATTAGTAAATCCAATTAAGAATAAATTTGATAATGATTCAACTGATCCATTAACTAAAGATTTTAATAATCAAGATTTTAATAATGATGAAAGAGAATTAATTGAAGAGAGTGAAGAAGAAGAAATTAAAACTCCAATTTCAACTCCAGTAATTACAAATTCAAAGATGTGTTTTAATTTTGGTAATTCATTAAATTTATCAGATTTTAAACCACAATTTAATCAATGTCAAATACTTAATGAATTTGCTTTAGTTAATAAAACTCCATTAATTAGTGATTCAAAATTTTTATATAATGATTTCCTTTTATAGATTATGAGATAATGAGATAATGTTCCTGTTTTTACTTTTCATTTTACTTTTACTCCTATCCCCCCCTCTACTTTTATTTTTTTTTTTTTTTTTACCCTATTTTATATTCTCCAACTTAAAATAAATATTATAACCCTACTATAACCCTTATTCTATTCTCTTGCCTTGGGATCTTGATCTTGCCTTGCTTTATTGCCTTACAATACATTACAACAAATTTAACTCAAAATACATTAATTCCCAGACTGGAAAAATAAGTCTTATTTGATTCGTCATGATTTATGTATACTAGGTAAAAATTAAAAAATTAATAAGAAATTAAACCAATACTTGGAAAGTATTTTTTAAAGTCTTGTAGGCTTATTTTATGTGTTTTTTTTGTCTTACTTTCCCACCCCTCCCAATGGTTACAAAACCCTTTTGCAAGACAATTTGCTTTAGGATTTGCGCCGCATAGTTAAATTGAGTAATAGAAATTTGGCATTGCGCGATTGGTTGTAAGACAAAAAGAAATTTTATTTTTGGCAATTGACAGAGAAACTAGAAACTGTTAGAGAAAATTATGTAAGTCGGATTAATTTTGTATAGGATTAATTTTGTATAGGAGAGTTAAAAGGAGAGACACTTCAGTAGTTTTCTAGCGATACTTAAATTCAATAATACAAAAACATGAATAAAAATTTATACTTAAACTTCATGTTTATATAAATAAAAAGCTAATATGATTATACCAAATACAAAAATTAACGAACAATAGTCCCAAATAAATTTCCTAATAGATTCCCCAATTGTAGTTTGTTTTTTAACTTTCTTTTTCTTTTTAATTGTTAAAGATTCAATATTTGATTCAATATTTGATTCAATATTTGATTCAACATTTGATTCAACATTTGATCCATTGGTTTGTGAATTTAATAAATTTGACCAAGATTCATTATATTCAAGATCACCATTTTCACAATATTTAACAAATTCATCAATAGTTGAATTATTTGATTGATCTCTATTATTACCTTTTCTTCTACGTGAAGTCTGATCTGATGATCCTTCAATTTGTCCTTGAACTTCTTCAACAGGCTCAACAGGCTCAATAGGTTGTTGATTTGGTTCTTGAATTGGTTGCGTAGGTTCAATAAACTGGGTAGTTCCAATAGTTTCAGTAGTTGTACTTTCAATAGTTGTAGTTTCAATAACTTCAGATTCTTCAGTTTCATCAACATCTAAAAGTGATTTAACTTTAATATTCTCTCCATTATACTTAAATTTCCCTTTAGAATATCTTTTAACTAATATCTTTAAATCTTCAATCTTAATTTCATATCTTTGTCTTTTCTTTTTAGCTGATTTTCTAATATTATTCATTTGTGATTTTGTTTTACCAATCAGTAATCTTGAAGTTTCATCATTTAATTCATTTAATTCATTTGTTAATTTATCAATTTCATTGTTTGTTTCTTTTAATAATTGATATCTTAATGGTTCAGGTTCATATCCTTTACCATTATGAATAATTAACCACCCTGATTCTTCTTTTTCTTCCTCTACTTCAGGTGAAGTACATGTTGATTCATCAACTTCTGGAGAAGATTCAGGTGACGTTGATACTCCTTGTTCAGTTGAACTACCTTCTTCTGGAGTATTTATTTGTGGAAATACTGGTTGTTGTAAAGGTTGTAAAGGTTGTTGAACTTGTTGAATTTGATATTCAATTGGGTAAGGGTAATTATAGAATACTCCATAGTATTGTCCTTGTCGTTGTCCTTGTTGTTGTTGTGCAACAAGTTGTGCAACAAGTTGTGGCTCTGGTACATAAGGTGGAGGTGCTATATGTATATTAGGTTGTTGAGTTTGAACTTGTTGAGCTTGAGATGGTTGAGCTTGAGATGGTTGAACAGGAGCTGGTTGAACAGAAGCTGATTGAACAGAAGCTGGTTGAACTTCTGATTCATTTGAATTTTCATTAACACTATTACCAACATAAGTACCTTCAGTAGCTTCAGACGAAGAAACATTAGAACCAGAACCACTATCAACATTATTAACCGCATTAATATTACTTGTTGAATTAACTTGTTCATTAGTTGAAGTATTCAGTGAACTATTAATTGGCTTATGTGAATTAGTTGGAACATTAATTTTTGGAACTTCATCAATTGGAGAACTTGGAGAACTGGAAGCACTTGAAGAATTTGAACTTGAATTTGATTTATTATTTTTTCTTTTATTTTTTCTATTCTTATTTTTATTTTTATTTCTATTCTTATTATTTTTATTATTATTTGAATTAGATCTTGAAGATTCACCAATTTGTTGCAATTCATTATTGTTCAGATTAGATCCCAGTGATGTCAGCGCATTAGGTGCTTTTATTGGTTCCATAACAAATCTTGGTTCATCACTAGTTGCATTGATAACATCAGTATTAGTTCCATTCCAAGGTGATTTAATTTTAGGAATATTATTCTCAGATTTCTCAGATTTCTCAGCCGCATTATTTTCAATTTTTTCAATTTTTTCAATTTTTTCAATTTTATATGTTCCATCAATTTTATCTTCTCCTAATTTTGGACTTTTCAAATCTTCATTATTATCTTTGTTCAGCTTAGAATTATCAATTGGTAAAAATTTCAAAGAATTATCTGATTTTGATTCTGAATTTGAATTAGCTTCAGCAGTTAATTTAAGTAATAAAGCACTTGGTAATCCATCATTTAAAGATTCATTATTATCTTCAGTACTATTATCAGTACTTTCATTTCTTTCATCATTTGATTTAACAATTTCATTAATGTTTGGTATTTTAGTTAAAGGGGTTACTTCTTTTGAATCAGATGAAGTACCTGAAACATCTTCAGTAACTTCAATAACTTCTTTATGAATTGGTTTTAATTCATTATCAACTTTATTTTTATTTTCAATTGAATCATTATTGATTAAATTAGTTTCAACTTCATTCATATCTTTTGATTCTTTAATGGAATTGTTAGAATTCTTTGAATCTTCAGAATTTAAAATATTCAAATTTGTTGAATTTAAATTTTTGGGAGTATCTGATGGTTTTATACCTGCTAATTTATTATCTATATGCTCATTATTTTGGATAATTTCATTATCACTATTAAAACTATCAGAATCTTTGGTATGCTCTATTTCATTTTCAACGATTGCAGAATTTATATGTTTTGAATTACCTGGTTCATATGCCTCTTCATTATTATTTTTATCTTCATCCTCGATTTTATCTTCATATTCAATTTTATTCTCATCTTCAATTTTATCTTCATCTTCCATTTTATCTTCATCTTCCATTTTATCTTCATCTTCAGATTTAATATGTTTTAAATTTTTATGTTTATTTATAATTGTTGATTTCCCATCCGAATTTGAAGATCCTTGACTTTTAGAATTTGTTTCATTTTCATCTATGAATGAAACCTTATTATTTCGCTTCAAATTATTACCTGAATTATGTTTTGGTTTTTGATACTCATTTTGATTTCCTTGGTCTACATACTGAACTCGACCATGACCACCAACATTTCCACCAGACCTATTCAGATTCTTTGCATTTTGAGAAATACGCTGTTGCATTTGCTTATAAGCTTGTTGGGCAACATACTGCTCGTCAGCAAACTGCTGTTGTCCAGAAAACCCTGGATAAAAAGACTGCACAGGTTGTTGTTGAAGTGGCCCAAGTACCATTGCTGGATAACCCTGGTTTGGAGGAGGTCCAGTTTGATAATAACCCTGGGGATCTGGAGAGAAAGTGGATTGCTGACCGTATTCTGAAAATCCATGTTGTTGATAACTTTGGTTTGGTGGAGCAGAAAGTTGATGTTGATGTTGAGGTTGACCCTGTTGTTCCTGTGGTGGGTAAACTTGGTTCCGAAGAGGACTGTTCCTTGAAGGAACATATTGAGGGTCATAACCCTGTTTCTGTACCTGGTTTGGCGAGAGAACCATTCCGGGAGGTACCTGCTGTAGATGTACCTGTTGAAGTGGAGCCTGCTGTTGATAAGCTTGATTTGGAAAAGAAACATTATTCAGTTCAAACTGTGAAAATTGCTGCTGTTCATGTTGTGGTCTTACCTGATTCGATTGAGGATAAAAAGGTTGCACCAGTTCCATATTCAGACGACCACCCAAATTCGGGTTATTATCCTGAAACCTCTGATCAGGTATTTGATTTTTTGGAAATTGGGTTTGGACTTGACTATCATAATTTACATCATGACCAAAATTCTTCAATTCAGCGACTTGCATTGACCCAGAACCTATAGATAAGTTATTATTCAGGTATATTTCCTTTTGTTGAAAGATTCCAGGTGATGAAAGTACCTGAGTTTGATTTTGATTTTGATTATTATTTTCCAAATTTTGAAAATCAGGTGCCAAATTATTTAATTGACCTTGGTTTAATTGCTGGGTTAGATTGTTAGATATATGTTGCGTTGAATCTAAATCTTTATTTGCCAATTCAATTAGCCGATTTTCATTAATTTGCAATTGTTCTAACAATTGGAATGTGTCTCCAGCATCCAACAAGGTTTGAATTGGATTCAAATCTGAATTGGAATTATCATTAGATGTATCTTGATTATTACTCCAAATTGAATTTAATAAAGATCCACTAGTAGAAGGTTTATCTCCATTTGAAATCCATCCTTCATTTGAAAGTTTTGATTGATTTGAATTTGAATTTGAATTTGAACTTGAATTATTAGTCCAAGATAAAACAATTATGTTCCTTGAGACAATATCTTGACTTACAACTTGGGTTGATTGTACCAGCCTTGATGATTCATTTTGGAATGATTGAGTATTCTTAACTTCTGTTGTTTCAGACAATTCATTTTGATCATTTACTAATGGTGAATACTCTGGTAAAACTTCATCAATATTTGAACTTGAATCCAAACCACCATCATCAGTTACTTCAGAATTTTGAATATTAAAATCATTCATGTTTGTAAAACAAGCAGTACGATTAACCATCTTGAAGAATAACCATAATCCAAATACCAGCCCACAAGAAAAAATAATGAAATAAAATGATAAACCATAAGGATTCAAGCAAATCCAATTCCATGTCGAATTTAAGTAATTAAGTAATTTAAAAGCAGCATTAAATGAAAATAAATTTGAACTAGCAAAATTGACTAGCGAATTGAATGAAACCTGAATAGGTGTGTCCAAAGGGTTAATAGCTAAGTAGATAGCTATGTTGAAAGCGAAAAGAATAGCGACTGGATGGATAGTAATATAAGGTTGTGAATAGCAAAAAGGGGTATTAAGACCTTTGTAAAAAAAAAAAAAAGATCGAGGAGTTTTATTCATTTTGCAACCACAAATGCGACACCGGTACACCAACATGGGTTTTTTGAATCTTATCGTTATTTCGATTTTGAAGTTTGATATTTGACATATTAATATTTTAGGACTGGTAGATTAGATTAGTCGATGATTAAGTTAAATTGTGTTAGATCAATGTGATCCACTTAAACCTTAACATTACCTCAGATAACCGACTAAATATTATGCAGAATAGATCAGAGAATTTGATTATGGATGTACCGTATAAAATCAAATTCCACCAACTTTCAAATAATAACTATTATATCAACTCAATTGATAGTCAACAGCATTAAATGATCAATTAGGCTTGATGCACTTGAATCAACTAAAAAAAATCGGTTTTTAGAGAATCTGTAGTTACGTGATTCACCTCATGATACCCTCAATTTTTTTTTTTCCGACTTTGAATTATAACTGATAACTAAATATTTCGAAATATAAAGATGTCATTACCAACTTCATTTAACTCAATTAGAACCACTCCAGTTTTCACCATCAACATCAAGGTTGGATCACTTCAACTCATTAGTGGACCAGGGAAACCAGCCACTGTTTATGTCACAATTAGTGATGGAGATATGAAAACCATTCCAAACGATAAAGGTTTGAAAATCGATGTTTCTAAAATCATTGGAACTGATCAAATCTCAGTAAATAAAGCTACCGGGGCACGTCGTTTAGATTGTGATCTTTTTGGAGTAACACCAAATGGTTCAAATGTTCAATTGTATTACCCTGGATTAATCAAAGAAAATGCAAAATTAGAAGCTTTCGAAAGTGGCGAATCTGATGTTGCAGATTTTGATGATTACACTCATTTCAATTATCCTAGTTTTACATTGAGTGAAGGTGTTGAAGATGAATATAAATGGTTGACACAAGAAAACTTCATTGGTCAAGGTAGATTCCTTAGAGAAGACGGTGAAGTTTACGTTCAATATATTGTTTCAATTGTTGAAAATTAAACTTGTATAGTAGAATTGAATGTATGCATGTTTTGGTGGCCCTTTAGAACGTTTTTTAAAATTTCTGACTGATTCTTCAAATATAAAAGTAATATTATTATGATAAATCAACATAGAATTCATTATTGTTATTGTTGACCGTTTGATACCTAGAATATCCTTATTTCGTCCATCATTTGAGAAGCATCGACAAAGCATTCAAATTTATTTTGAGCCTAGTTGTTTTAGTTCCCAAAACAAATTATTGTTCGGATTCTTCAATATTAAATCTATCATTGTAAAGATAATTTAATCAACCTTATACCAATATCTTAAAAAGTAGGGACAACAGAGAAGAGAGGTAGTCATAAGAGACTCTACTCTGTAGCCCATGAACCCACAATAATATAAAACGGACATATTCAAACAATAAAAATTCTTATCTATTGCTAATGTTCGAGACGAGTAAAGTGGACATATTACATCCGTGTCTAACACTAGATCAACGGAAATTCAATTAACATTCATTGTTGAAAATTTCTTTTGAATAAAAGTGTTTTTATACTGGTTGCCTTTACGTGGTGTGGATATTTATAACTTCTCTTTTTCTTACATCACACTGACCTAGTTTAGTTGGTATATAATATCCAAACATGTACCAACAACTAATAGTAGTTCAGTTTGGCTAACTTTCTTCACGATATTCTTTAATTTTATCTTTCAGAATTTTAAAAATACTAGCCGCAATTTCTGAACTTTCATTATTATATGATCACTTGAACTCTCCATTCATACAATTTATTAACAAAACCCACTTATCCTAGAGTTTCAATTTACTATGTCGTCTTTTTATATACCTCTTTATGAATTTGTTCATATAAAATAAGTTAATCCTCAATTTTTTTATTCGATTTAAATTCCATTTCAAGTTTAGAATAAAGATTATTTTAAATTAGAAAGTTTGATTATAGTTCTGTTACTTTTCTGAATAATGAATAGAATAAAACGCATGATAGCTAGAATAAAACGCATGACAAATAGAATAATACAAATAATCAAGTCTGAATGGGATAGTTTTGTCTTGGCTTGGGTTATTGTGATGTTTCTTACCTGTAAAACTCCTAGCACTGTCCCCGTAGTGCTTAGACTGGTAACCGTGAAGTGTTCATTTGGTGAACACTTAAAACTGAAGTGCCTGGTGTTTTGGATAGTCTTTGAAGCTTCTTTGAGGATAGTATACGCATATTGTGCAACAATAGTGGAACTGACTCTCCGGGTTGTTGTTTTATCCACGATTCTACTGGTGTTGCACTTTTTTGTAACAGCTTCCGAAAGATTATGATGGAATAATTGTATCCGTGTTTAAAAGTTGATTAACAGTGATTAAATTAATACAAAATTTAGTTTGAATATATACTCGTCCTAGATAAACTATGAGATAATGAATATTGATCTGTCAACCTCTATTTTTCCTACAAAACAATGTACCAGCCCAGTTGGAATATTTTATATATCCTACAACTAGTAGTGGTTCCGCTGCGGTTACCTTCTTCACGATATTTTTTAACTTTATCCCCATCTCAACTAGATCTTTCAGAATTTCAAATTTATCAGCCGCAATTTCTGAACTCATTATTATATGATCACATACAATTTATTAACAAAATCCACTTATCTTAGAGTTTAAATTTAATATGTCATCTTTTTATATACCTCTTTATGAATTTGTTCGTATAAAATAAGTTAAATCCTCAATTTTTTTATTCGATTTAAATTCCTTTTAAGTTTAGAATAAAGATTATTTTAAATTAGAAAGTTTGATTATAGTTCTGTTACACTTCTGAATAATGATTAGAATCATATTCATGATAGCTAGAATAAAACGCATGACAAATAGACTAATACAGATAATCAAGTCTGAATGGAGTACTTTAGTCTTAGCTTGGGTTATTGTAAAGTTTCTTACGTGGCAAACCTCCAACTCTGTCCCAATATTGCTTAGACTGGTCACTTTGAATGTCCATTTGGTAGAGCCCTGGAAATTAGAACCTAGTAGCCTGGTGATTTTGTTTTTGGTGAAGGTTTGTTTTATGGCACTAAATAATTTTCGGTTAATGTTTATGACTATTCTGGCGTTCTGGTTTGTTTATTTTACGGCTGCACTGACGTTACATTTTTTCGTGACAGAAACAGACAGTTTTTGGTGGAATATTTCTATCTGTGCTTAAAAGCTGATTGATGGTGTTCAAATTAATATAAATCGTTTTAACATTTATTGGCCAGTAAGATAGTTCTTTCGCTTGCGTTTTTAAATTCAAGAATGATACTAATAAGAAGGTTGGTCGATAAGAATATGGAAATAGTCATAATATTGTAATATTTTTTAAGAACGTTAATTTTATTAAAAAATATAAAAATCATATTTTTCAAAAACCACACTTTTTAGGTAATGGTTCCTAACAAGAGATTTTAAAAATGAAGAAAGCAATTTAAAAGAACAGAGAGTAAAGATAAAATTTAAATTGTATATTGAAGGCTAAATGAATATTTTTATAAAATATTTATTTAAATAAAATCCAGCAACAAGTTAATAAAATTAACCCCATGATCAGGTATTTAATAGTAAAGAAAAATTTACTTTTAAGTTTATGAACCGTAATAGGATTGGGAAGCGAGTTGATATACGTGTTGAAGCATTTTAACTTATTCATAGATTTGTTATATTTTAATACTAAACTCTTATGATACTGGTTACTACCTGTTCTAACTCCATTTCTATTCGAGCTTCGTGACTTGCTGATATCGGCCTTTAAATTCTCAATATCCCTAATCAATAACTCTCTGTTACCAACGATTGAATCAATTGACATTCCATTAATGCTATTCAAAAACTGTTGATAATTTAACGTTTCAAAACGACCAATAAAATAATTATAGTATCTGTTATTGTTGAAGATAATTTCTTCAAAATAAAAATTATCAGTTACATTCGTTTTGAAAGAAGCTATGACTGAAATTAATGGTTCACTACCTGTGAAGTGAAAAATTATTATGCCAATAACAATCAATGGCATCCATTGTAAAATTAAATTAAAAGAATAAGTTCTAGTTTGAAATTTATTAAAGTAAAGGGGTAATCTGGGAATCATACTTTGGAGTTGGTATAATTTATAAAACATTGACATTACTAGCAAATAGTTTGTGGGTTTACAAAACAGTAAAAAAGGTGAGTTTTGTAAAATTTGTAGATTTTGCAACCACAGACTAAACTGACGCGTACACGACCATGGATTTTAGTAGTTTTCATATTTTGTTTCAGTTTTATGAATATTTCAAGGTAATTAAGTTTATTAAGATTCAAAATATAAGATATATAAGATAAGAATATAAATTTATTATTCAGTTATTTAATAGGTAGGATAGAAGAAGGATAAATATTAAAAATTAATAAGATTTGATAAAAGAATTGTAAGATAAACTATACTTGAATTACTCACAATTTTTAAAATTATAAATATGTTAATAACACAATTGAATTAACCATTGAACAGACTGAATATACAAAGAGAATTCTAATGCACTTAAATGAACTCGGTTTTTAGAGAATATGGGGTTATGTTAATTTAAAACTGGTGATACCCTCAATTTTTCCCCCGACTTTCAAATTATAACACAAGTCACAGGTAAAAGGTCAAAATCAAGATGTCATTACCAACTTCATTTAACTCAATTAAAACTACACCAGTTTTCACTATAAATATCAAGGTCGGATCACTTCAAGTAATTAGTGGACCAGGTAAACCAGCTACTGTTTATGTTACAGTTAGTGACGGAGATATGAAAACCATTCCAAACGATAAAGGATTAAAAGTTGATGTTTCTAAAATCATTGGAACTGATCAAATCTCAGTAAATAAAGCTACCGGAGCACGTCGTTTAGATTGTGATCTTTTTGGAGTAACACCAAATGGTTCAAATGTTCAATTGTATTACCCTGGATTAATTAAAGAGAATGAAAAATTACAAGCTTTTGAAAGTGGAGATTCTGACGTTGCAGATTTTGATGATTACACTCATTTCAATTATCCTAGTTTTACATTGAGTGAAGGTGTTGAAGATGAATATCAATGGTTGACACAAGAAAACTTTATTGGTCAAGGTAGATTCCTTAGAGAAAATGGTGAAGTTTACGTTCAATATATTGTTTCAATTATTGAAAATTAACCTTTAACCTTGTCTATTTACATTGAATGTATATGTTTATTACCCTATAAAAGCTTTCCCTATCTAACTCATTCTTAAACTATCAACCATTAAACTAATATTTACAAAAATTAAAATTAAAACTAAAACTCCCATAAGTAAACCATTGTAAAAATTGTTAAATCCAAAATTATCAATTCTACCAGATTTATACCTAGTAATAGTGATCAAATAACTCATACATGAGAATGTTAGAACGATGAAACTAACACCAATTAATATATAACTTAGTAATTTTGTAAATTCTTTACTCAATCCATTCCCACCATCATTTTCCTTTTCCGAAACGTCTAATTTAAAATTTAAAAGTATTCCAAAAGATGTAATGAATAAAGTAGTCGAGAACCTTATGAATGTAAGACACGTCCTTTCAGTTTGTAAAGCATCTCTTGGTTCAGACGTTTTAACCTTTAATATCATCTTTCATCAATATTTTTGGATCAGATGCGAGTTTTTATGAGCCACAGTGTATGGGGTAATCACCACCAAAATATCAAGATCACCAAAACTCAACAAGAGAGACATGGAAGAAGAAAAGGTACAAAAGTGTTTTTTTTTAGAACTGATGGTACAATTACTATAACCTGTAAAACCTATATATCCAAAATATCCTTTTAAAACGGAAGAATCGGGGGGTATGGGTTATATAGTACAATTTTTTGGAAAAAATATATTAATAACTCTCCGTCTAACCCATCTCCAACATCACCGTATGTACTCGATTAATGGATAAACGAAAGGATAAAGGATAAAGAAATTGAAGAGAGAGAGTCATCATATTACTACGGAATAAAACATTCGGATACTAAACATATCCGATCAAATCTTAATTTTAAATTATCTCTTGAGACGTTACACGTATAATTAATAAACACGTAAAATGATTTTAATGACCTAATAAGGTAAATTAATAAGATAACTATAGCCTTGTTAATCGCCTTGTAAATCTTTGAGTGATAGTGAATGACAGTGAATGACCGTGGCTCAGAGGGTGATATGATAAGCCTAGTTGAAATATTAAGAAGTAGTTATACAAGAGTGATAAGTGAACAGTTAATACAGAGTAATATACATATAATTTAATCGTAACGTCGTAACTAAAACCTAACCTAACCTTCTCCCCTTTCAAAGATACACTCTTTGATCTTTTTATGTTTTGATAGATATCTGATCGATATCTAAAAGATAATCTTTTGATAGCAAGCTAGCAAAAGCTAGCAAAAGTTTTCAACTTTTATCTACTTATTCTTTCTATAATTTATAACCAATTCAATATGATTTAAAATAATATTTAAACCATAATTTAAAGGTTTTTTAAAAGTATAATCAATACCAATTTTTTTATAAATTTTTAAATCTTTTTCATTTGATCTTGTTGTAACAGCAATTATACCAGTTTTTAAAAATTTTTTATTATTTCTAATTTTTTTAGTTATTTCAACACCATTAATTGGAGGCATTTCAATATCTAAAAAGATTAAATCAAATTTTTCCAGTTCAATTAATTTTAAAACTGTTGATGAATTTGAAAGTTTAACAATTTTTGAATTTGGGAAAATTTTTGATAGTATCTTGTATAAAATTTTCAAATTAATTAAATTATCATCAACTATTAAGAAATTATATTTTTTATAATTTGGGATTAATTGACTATTTTCAATTGGTGAAGGATAATGTGATGATGCTTTAATTTTATAATCAATTGATGATGATTTTTTGGAAAGATTTGAATTTGATGATGATGTAGTTGACGATGATGAAATTGATGATGAAGATTTAAAAGATTTTAAAGAATTAACTGAATTACTTGATTTATTTGAATTAATCAGTTTATTCCTTTCTAAGGATGTATTGATCAGTAACTTTTCAAAAGTTTTTAGCATCTTCTTTCTTTTTCTCCCTTTTTTTCTTTCTCTCTTATATCTAATGGACTATAATATAACGATATAACTATATTATAACTAATTTAGTTGAATAGTTATTGAGTTATGTGTAATTTTTTTTTTAAAAAACTTTAGTGGGACTTAATTGCTGAGATTAAATGATAAAATGATTAAATGATAAAATGATAAAATGACTGGTACTTTAGCAATAAAACTAAAAATTCCCAAAAATTTAATGAAAGTGAATATTAATAAACTATCTATACCTTTATAAACTTATAATAAACTTATAATAAACTTATAATAGCAGGAATGAATATTAAAAATTATACAAAAAGTGATATATATATAAAACAAAAATTTGAAGTACAGCAATTCTGGCAAAAAAAAAAAAATCTGTCTCTCTCCAGGATTAAATCAAATTCAGGAACCACCAGACAATAAATAAAAATTTCAATTTAAAACAAAATTTTTATTTGTAGTAAAGGGGAAATGGGGGAAAAAAAAACTGACGTTGCAAAAGGATTGTAAATAAAATGTTTTAAAATTTATGGAAATGTTTTAAAATTATGGAAATGTTTTAAATTGCCAAATTTTTATAATTTTTAAGGAAATTAGCCTTTTTTTGTAAAGAGAAATTTAGTTAAAAGAGAGACAGAGACAGAGGCAAGAGACAGAGGCAAGAGACAATATGATAAAGGCGCTTTTTTTTGTTAAATAAAATTACTCCTTAAATGTCTAATTAATCTAAATAAGTTTATTTGAAATTATAGTGGACATTTCCAGATTATTGTTTTAAGTAATAATTTTTATACATTTATTTACATATATACATTGCGGTTAGCAAAGCGGGTTAACAAAAGATAAGACATATATATACATTATTGTTTTGTTCTTTTATTCTTGTTCATCTTTTGTTGTTTCCATCTCATTCCCATGTCTTCCCATTCCCATTCATTCCATTTGAATTATCTCTTCTACTTTTCCACTTATAAAATAATATTATTTAGAATCTCAGATCAATCTGTAACGTTCTGAAATTTCACATTTTACAATTTATACGTTTTGCATGTTGCATCTAATCTGTATATCAACATGTATATCAACATGTTTAATGTGTATAATGTGTACTTTCGAATTACAGTTTATGCGTTAGACGGGCTGAGCGTGGCGACATGTGGTCGGCTGGACGACACGCCTTTATGGCGAGTGTCGCAGTTTTCCCTTAATTTTTATTTTGTTACAAAGAATAATAGTAAAAAATTTGGTTCCTGAAACAGACAACGTGAAATAATGGACCCTTTTAATAAAATGTACTTTTTTCAAATTATCTTTTATCTCTTTATTTCTATACCCTTTTTTTATGTTTTTATATAGTGTTTTATATATTTATAACTTCGTCAAATACCAAAGTTAGTCTAAAGAATGTAAGCAATTGATCTAAAAGTATAAATTTTACAAGAAAAATAAGAATCTGGTGCAATTTTTCATTACGTTCGTATTCAATTCGAATACTAATTTATATTCTACTTCTCGTCACACTCACTACGAATCCAACATTTTTATCCTTTTATTTACTAAACTATTTATAAATTCTGTTTAATATCATTCTCTTTAAAGGGAATTTCTCTCTCTCTCTCTCTCTGTCTCTGTCTGTCTGTCTCTCTTTTTTTTAAAAAAAATTTAAGCGATACCAGAATTTTGTAATTTTTTTAATAATTCCTTTTCTTTATTAATTTGTTCTAATTGTTCTTCAGTAACTAAATGATGCTTATGTAAAGATTTATCAGTTTTACAAACTAAAATTTCTTTAACAAATTCATCATTAATTATTTCATCCATTAAAATTCTTTCTTCTTTATTACTTAACATTTTTGAAATTAATTCTCTACTATTTTCAGGAATTAATTTTAATAATTTATCATTATTTGAAATAAATGATTTAAAACTTGAATCACTCACTTTTGGTAATTTCCAAGGAAATCTACGAAGTATCATACAACAATAAATTATTGCAATTGACCAAACATCAACTTTTCTTGAATCATATGAATCTTCAAAAACTTCTGGTGCTAAATATGGATCACTACCAACTATTCCCTTTGATTTAATTAATTTATACCTTAAATTACCAAAAATTAAGTATTCTTCATTTAATTCAGTCTTTTCTGGTTCTTCATCAGAAATTGTTCCACTTGACAGTTTCCTAAATTGAACAGCTGATCCAAAATCAATAATTTTTAATATACCTTTATCATTAACAACACAATTATCTAATTTTAAATCTCTATGAGCTAAACCAATTGAATGTAAATATTCAACTCCTGTAATAATTTGTTTAAAATAACAATTTATTTCATCAAGTTTCATTAATCCACTCATAACTAAATTAAAAAAATCAAATTGACAATATTCCATTATAATATAATAATCAATATTACCGAAAACTCCATTAGATTCTTTAATTAATTCAATTGTATGAATTAAATTATCATTATTTAAAATTTCACCAATTTTAAATTCATTATTAACTTTAATTTTATAATCACTTTCACTTTCATTTGGTAATTTTGGTCTAAACTTTTTAACTGCATAAATTTTTGTTGGATCAGTTTTTAAATTAACTAAATTAACTGATCCACTTGCTCCTGTACCTAATAATTTACCCTTTGTATATTTTTTATATAATTCACTAGAATTAGGTGGTAAAAAATGATTATTCCTCTTTTTATCCTTTTCCTTTTCTTTCTCTTCTGGTTTTAATTTCTTTAAAAATCTTTTCAATGATAAATGACTATGTTTCTTAACTCCTTCTCCATTAGTACTATTATTACTACCAGCTCCAATTGTACTATTATTACTATTATTACTTCCTGTACTTGGTTGTTTCCCTAATGATGAAGTTGATGAATTCCTTGAATCTCTCCTCTTTAATAAAAATCGATACAGCTTATCCTTATCCTTGTCCTTCTCCTTATCTTTATCCTTATCCTTACTACCTAAATCATCATTAGATCTAAAGAATGATCTAATATCTTCTTTCATAATTCGTTGAATTACGTCTAATACGGATGTGTGGGTGCGTATTTTCGAAAAAAAATGGGTTTTCTTTTTTTACTCCAACTTTTAACACGCAGTGTAAAACTTTACTGTAATTACAATATAATTAGGTAATATAAAGAGTCATTAAAATGAAAATTTCTATTTCAAATACACAAATTAAATACATACATCATCAACAATTACCCTAAAGATATACTAAAGGATTTTATTCTACTTCACTGAAAACTTAAAGTAACTTCGGTGCAAAGTAACTTCTTACTTTCTAATCATCTAAAAGATTAGCACTTTCATCATCATTAACTTCAAAACCTTCATCATCACTGACATTTTCAATAATAGTTTTATGAACTCCCATAACATTAACAACCAGTTCTACAATCCCACCACTCCTATAACTCCTACTTTCTTTAATTGGGACACTCATCATGTTAGAAATATCTGAAATATCACTTTCTCTTTCATCAGGTAACAAAAATTTATAATCATTCCCATTTAAACCTCCATTTAAACTATTTGATCTGGAATTTTTACTAGATTTTTTGATTTCTATACCTTTGGAAAAATCATGATCTCCACTTAATGCGTGTTTAATTGCACCATTTTCAGTTTCATAAATTTCAACTTTAACATTACCATCTTTATCCTTTTCCCTTTCCAATTTCCTTTCTTTA
Organism: Yamadazyma buinensis; assembly: GCA_030571035.1. NCBI lineage: Eukaryota > Fungi > Ascomycota > Pichiomycetes > Serinales > Debaryomycetaceae > Yamadazyma > Yamadazyma buinensis. The sequence continues at coordinate 54,061 of JAJLWZ010000057.1, forward strand.
TCTTCTTGATCTTGTAAATCTTTAATCTTCTTTAAATTATTTTTAACTCCTTCAATATCTGGTCTTTTAATAGTTACAAAAGGTTTTGAAGTTTCCATTGGATTATCAGCTCTATTAATTGGTTTCCAATCTGATCTTGGTGATCCTAATCCTGAGGTACTATTAACCAATACATCTTGATTACCATTACTAGTAGTTTGATGAAGATGATTTACACTATTAATATTATTATTATTATTATTATTATTATTATTATTATTATTATTATTATTATTATTAGATGAGTGAGCAATTAAATGATTTGAATGATGACTATTAATTGAACCATTTCTTAATTCTCTAAATTTATCTCTACTAATTGGTTCAGTACTATCAATTGATTGTCTTTTGGAACCTAACCCAGAATTTGTAGTTGATCTTTGATATAAACTATGTAAATAAGATGTTAAGTTTCTTTTTGAAAGTGGACCAGGTTGAGTTCTCATAATATTATTATTAATATCAATATAAACATCAGATTCATCAACAATTTCTTCACCAATTAATTCTTCAATAACATCTTCTAAAGTTAAAACACCAATTGCACCAAATGGTTCACCAGGATGATCAGAAACAACAATCATATGAGATTTACCTTCTTGAAAATAATTTAAAATATTTAAACATGATGTATCAAGTCCAGTTTCTGGTAAGGTTGCTAATGGGAATGATGCAACTGGTAATGCATCTTCTGGATCATAACTTATAAGAACTCTAACTAATAACATTCCAATAAAATTCATTGGTTCACCAGGAACATGAATTGGAATTCTGGAAAATCCAGCATTAAAAATTTCTTCCACTGTTGCTTCATTTAAAATTGTATCTGCACTCATTGTATAAACTCTATCAATCGGAGTCATAATAGTACTAACTGATTTTTCTTTTAAATCTAAAACTGCTGAAATAATAGTAACTTCATCTTGATTTAATCTTTCAACTCCCATTGTTTTATGTAATGTAACTAAAGTTTTTAATCCTGATTTTTTATAAACTGTACCATGATCTTCTCCCAAGATATTATCTAATAATAAAGCAATAGGATATGCAATTGGGTACATTAAATACATTAACAATAAAACAAATGGTGAACAATAACTGCCAACTTCTAAACCATATCTAACACAAATACTTTGTGGAATAATTTCTCCAAAAATAACAATTAATGCAGTAGATGCAACAACTGCTGGCCATCCACCTCCAAGACAATCATCTAAAATAATTGGTAAAGTTTCATTAGTTATAACATTTGATAATAATAAAGTAATTAAAACCCAATGTTTACCTCTACCAATTAATCTTAAAACTCTTCTTGAATGAACTCTTTCATTTGGTTCACCAGATGTAGCTAAAACTTTCAAATAAACTTCATCTTGTCCCATTAATCCAATTGTTAAACCCGCAAAACATCCACCTAATAAAACTAATACCATACACATACTTAATTTAAAAACTAATTCTTCAGTAGTTAATGGTACTTTTTTACTACTTGATGTAGAAACATGATTGATAGATCTGACCCCCCATCCTGAATTAGATGCAATTGAAATAGGTAAAGCACTGATCAATTTAGGAATAAAACTGAAAAGTACAAATAATCTACTTATTCCTCCTAACGTAGCATTTCTCGGTGATGCTTTCTTAGTCATATATGGTTTGCTGTGTGTTTTTTTTAAAAAAAAATTTAAATATGAAAACTCTTGTTAAGATTCGAATTAAGTCGATTTATATGGGTTGTATTAAAGGTATATAAATATCCAATTAATATAGGTTACTTTTAATTATGCTTTGGTAAAATTCCAAAATACCTAATCCTTTTTCTGTGCGAAACGTTTCTGATGATCGTCAAAAAATGGCGACTGGGAAAAATCAGTACGGTACACCACAGAGAAGGGAAATTAAGAAGTTTTACATAAAATCACTCAAATAAACACGAATATTTAATAAACTAATTATAACCTGGTAAACATTTACGTGGAGTTGAAGTCACACTCTCCCAAACTAATAATGTAACTAATACTATGGTAGTTATACCAAACATTAAAGTAATTGAAATTTCAGAAAATGGTAAACACAAAATTATAATACCGGCTGGTAATCTGAATATCACTCTCCAAAACCTTGAAACTATATGAAGACTTGGTGCATCTTTTGGATCATCAAGTAATCCAATTAATGTAAGTGATGCAAGTGCAACAAATATACCACCCGTGAAGAAAAATTTAACAGCTTTTAATGGTGGATGTTCAGATTCTGTAGTGGTGGTAGTAGTAGTTTCAGAACTAGTAGAACTTATAGAACTTGTTTCAGATTCAGATCTCTTTTCTAAATTTGATTCAGTATATTCTAATAAATCCCCAGCTGCATCAGCAGATAAAACAATCGATGCAACTAATGGTAAATGAGCATAAATCCAAGTAACAGCTCTTAAACCTGAATGTCTTAAAGCATGAGTGGCCTTTTTAGAAGTAGACCCATAATTATAAATCCAAAATATAACATAAGCAATAATTAAAACTAAAATTCCTCTCCATAAATGATCTTGAAATTTTAAACCTAATGGTCCAGTGGCAACAAGTTTATATAAAAATTCACCAATTGCAATAGTTACAAATACCGAAAATCTTTCAACTTCATGTTCAATATTAAGTGCTGTCAGTGTTGTTAAACCAAGAATTTTTTTAGTTCTTGGATGGAAACATGTTGTAAAACATAATTGTTCAAGTATATAAATTGATATACTTAATCCAATCTTAGCTCTTGTTGATACAAATATAACTATAATCCATAAACCTGAAGTAACTAATATCGATGCACTATATAATCTTTGTTGAATTCTATGTTCAGGTATCCAAAATGTATAAATGAAAAGACTTATACTTAATGATACCCTACACATAATATATGGGATTATAACATATTCTGCTCCAGTTCTATCGTCTAATAATGCTGATGTATTATTACATATTATAACCAATAAACATAATATCCATAAAATATAAACTTTTTGTGAAAGATCTTCATTATAATAATAATTTGTAAAATCTTTAATATCACACCAAACTGTCCAAATCCCATTAAATAATAATATATATTTTAATAATGCTCCCCAACCTGCATGTTCAGTTGCATCACCTGCTAAATTGGCAATAATTCCAACATACATTAAATCTAAGAATAATTCAGTCTTTGATGATGATCTTTCACCTTTAGTACGATAAAGTACCCCATCTTTAAAATAATTAAGTGCATGAGGTTGAATAAACCAAACGGCATCTTTTGGTCTTTTAATATATTGGAATTTTACATCTCCATATTTCCTAATAAATTCATCTTCTCCTTCACTATCAGTTAATTCAATTTCTCCCAGCTCATCATTATCAATATTAAGTTGATTATTGAGTTCTTCAATCTCTGCTTGTCTTGTAGATTCTTCAGATGTCATCATTTTGGAAACATATATCTCTTTCTTGAACCTATATATACAATATATATTACTAAATTATCAATGATCTTGTACTACGTTGTTGGTAATTTTCCTTTGAAATAGCAATTTTCTTATCACTTTGTGTTTTGAATATGGAGAAAACGCATCTTAATGCCCTTATAGAAAGTATCGAGAAAACTTAAAAAATATGAAATTATATAGGAATTATGAATGAATACTATCACATACAAGTAATATAGGAATATATAAATGGTATAATTTAGTTATTACCATTTAAAAGTCCGAAATTAAAAATGGTTAGTGCTTAGTTTACTAGGGAGTGGCTTTATTATCTGTAAGGCTAGCAACCTTATTTTTTTAGATGGAAACTTTTTTAATGTTTTATTACTTGAAGTCATTTATACTCTTAAGGTTTATAGTTCTTCTATATAGTTAGTCAGATCTTTAAAGTCGTCGAAGATTAGGGGTATTTTGAGATAATTGAAGGTTGGCACGGAAATAACAGTTCTGAAATTTATGTTACTATCTTTATTTTACTTAAAGAAAGACCAGCAATGGATAGTTAGATACCATATAGGGGTAATTAACAGGTTAAATGTATGAACTAAAGGTTTAAACTGTCAGTAAGTGGGTTTACAGGTTATTTAAGAGGTTAAACCCAAATTACTTGATATTTTGACCGAAACCTACATCTCCCTCTTCTATTTAATATTAAAAGATCCCTAAACCTTCATACTACCAAGTTAAAGGATACCTGAAGTATGACAAGGGTCCAATACGAGCTTGCTAAGATTGTAATCTATTTTTGTTGAATTATTTAAATTCCACAAACTAGAAACTCAAAATAAACCCAGTTTTCTCCGTTTAAAAGACCCTGAAAAAAGACCGCAACAATCTAATATAACATTAATAACTAGCACAAAGAAATCAAGCCCCTATAACAAGTTATATAATCTTATAAATGAACTCTTTAAAATTTAAACTATCAAGAGCTTGAAAATTAAAATACTCAAAAAAGGTGCGGAAGAAAATTTCTTCATCCAATTAAATAAACTATAAAACATGAGTACTGATCCATGGGCTAAAAGAGATGCTTGGAGGTATCAAGGACAATTCACAAGATTCAATAGATTCAAAGGTGCTTTCCCTGGATTCGGTATAGGTTTAGGAGCTTTCCTCCTTTATAAAGGGTATCAACAATTATTCCCAGCACCTCAACATCATTAAAGAATTTGAGTTATTGTTATTTTATAACTTGAAACCTTTTATTTTAGAAGGTTAATGTATTTATATTTGAAGGTACAATATTTATTGTTAGAAAGTGGGATTACTTTTTAGAAAAACATCTTAGTTTTTTTTCTTTTGAAGAGCATTTCAACATGAGAGTTTTTATATAGTAATATAATAAAAATGATTGCATTATTTCTTTATTTCTTTAATTTAGTATTTATAATTTCTATTTACATATTATTTAGTTGGTTCTTCAGATTCGAGTTGAATATCATCTGAAGTTTCAAACATTGATTTAACTTGTGTATCTTCTGGATCAGTTGATTTAGTTGACAGTCTTGAAGCTCTTATTACTTTAGTTTGTTCAACTGCCACATCTGCCCATCTATCAATATATGCTTGTTCTTGTTCAATAGATGTAGAATTATGAGTATCTTTAAAGTATGCACCATACATTAAACTTTCTTCTTTAGCAGTTAAAGATTTTAATTCTTCTTCCATTCTGAGTCTATAAAATTCAAATCTTGATTGATCATAAGCTTCATTTAATGGTAATTTTTCATTTTTCATTAACCATAAAGTTCTTTGAACTACACTTTCACCATCTAATGGTTTATGTAATTGTAACATATGACTCCAATTACATTTTGAATTATCATCACCATCATTTTCAACTAATATTTTTGGTCTTGAAAATTCCCATGGATGCTTTGCATAAAAATAATTTCTTAAATCATCTTCAAAAAATTTTAATTTTGGAATCTTATAAATTTCTGATAATCCTTGTTTACCAAATTTAACAACTTTACCTTCCTTTGTTGCTTTAAATTGTGGATCTTCATATTTACCATTTTCAAATTTCTTAGCTCTTCTGGTAAGGTCTGTTTGTGGTGGATGACTGACGACCACGTCGAACCAAGCTGGCTTGTTTCTGATAACACCAGACTTCAAGAACGCCGACGTCCTTTCAACAATTTGTTTAGTGTTATTCTGATATTTCATGTCCTAATAGTTCCAAACTGAAAAAAAAAATTTCAAAAATTTCGCTATTTTTTTCTCACTGAAAGTTCTCACAGAAGATCAAAAAGTAAATTTGAGTGTATTTGTGCGAGTTGGTGGGTAACATTTTGATGATAACGATATGAATCAGATACTTCCAGATACTGAAATTGATTCCATAAACTCATACTTGGCGCAATTGAAACATAAGATAGGTAGTCTGCCAGTGTTGAAAGGTTTGGGGATTCAAGGAAATCCAATCCAAATTCATAGAGTGTTATCTCAGATCGAGGAGTATTATATAAATCAATTATCTGGTTTAAAATCTAAATCACAATATGTCCTTGATTTTAAAGTTGGTTGGATAGGCGTTTTATCATATTTATTAAAGAATTTAGTCAGGATTTCTGATTTCTTTGATAAATATTGTGAATCTAGAAATTATTCAGGCGACTGTCAATTACCTGAGATACGATTAAAGATAGGTCAAATTTATGTTATTATGAATGATGCATTATTATATTTTTTAACACAAATTGCCGAGGATACTGAGCAGATTACACAATTGTTTCAATATGAATCATTTTTAGAATCATTTAGTGATGTTGTTCATCTTGGTTTAGAAATAATTGAAAATAATATATCAGTTGATTGTCAATTACTTGATAATTCTGAAATTTCTTTAAAATATTTTACTATAGTTATAAAACTGATATATTTAAATGCATATAGATCACAAAAAACTTTAATTCCAACAATCTTCAGATTACTTGTTGATCTTTTTAAATGTCTTTATACATGTGATCAATCAACTTTATTCTTAGAATTTAATAATTTAATAAACCCTGAATTACCTGTGAAATTAACTAAAGCTTATCCGATTAATTCTAAAATTATAGTTGATTATTATATATATGTGGCATTTAATTTATTTAGATTATCATTCAATAGTTCTCAAATTGATGATTCATATTCTATACAAGCAGATTTATATTTTAAAATATTTTTATCATTTCCAAGTTCAAATTACTCAACTTTTAGTGCATTTAATAGGTCTTATAATGAATATGAAAATAAAATTCAAATTCAAATGCCTGAAGATAAAGCACAATTACATAAGATTAATAAAAGACTAGAAGTTTCATTACTTTTCATAATTAATAGAATTTTAATAACTAGAGATTTAGAAGATTTAATAACACCTTCAGATTTATTTGAAAAAGAATTATCAACGTTTACCAAACATTTTCTTGAAATTTTAAGTGAATCTTTAAAATCAGATGTTGCAAATCATTCATCAACAAGTTTATCAAGTTCTACAGATAGATCTATTTCTGATCATCTTGAACCAATACTGGCTTCAAGATCTATTGGGTCAATCATACATAGTGGAACATACAAGGAGAAATACGTTAGTGTAGCAAGGTTTGTACAAAGCATGAATAATTTAAATGTTGGTAATTTCTCCCAATGTTTCCGTCTAGATTCAGGTTTTAATTCAGATTTCCAACATTTATATCAAATCCTTGATGGTTCCAAAGCTCCAGGTAAATTGAAATATTTCGTATTAGTTGATCTTGTATCGAAGTACTTGAGATTACTTAGTTTAAAATTCTTTATTAAAACAATTGGATCATATGAATTCCAAATTAAGAAATTAAAAGATGTTATAGATCCAGATATTGAATCAATATTAAAAGTTAAAAAATTATTAAATTATGAAATTTCAGGTGATATATATACATTTTCATTCGCTCAAAGGGAATTAGGTTCCGCTGATGAAATTATAAGTCATCAAATAGAAATCATTAAACAATCAAATGATTTAGGGGTATAGATATTTTATATAGATATTTTAACATAGATCTTCTATATATACATTTAATTTGGGACATTTTGTGAATCTTCAACTTCTGAAACAACTAATGGACTCTTTTCAACATCGGTTGTAATATCTACTACTGGTAATGACATTGGTGTTGAAATTGGAGTTGGTGTAGATGAGGTTATTAAATCTCCTACATTAATTTTAGTTTCAATCTTAGGTTTTGGAGTAGTATCACTTAAATCTTCTTGTTCAAGATCTATAATATTCTTTATTTGAATTGGTTTAGATTGTTGGTCTGATCCATCTAAGGAATTATCATCTATAACTATTGATGCCATTGATTCATTGGTAATTGCTTTAATTTCATCAACTTCTTTGACAAATTGATTAAAAATATCAGGATTATCCTTCATCATATTATCTAAATCTCTTTTCGTAACCTTTAAAAAATCATTAACGAAAGGATAAATATCCTTCTTTGCCAATTTCTTTGGTTTCCCATTAGGTGAATCATTATTTATAATACTTGGATCCAATTCACGATCTGGTAAAGCTTTGTAAATCTTGATATACAATACACAAATAGTATCATCAATCAAAGCAGTTTGACCAAACCCATTATTCAATTTCTTCATATCATTCAAAGAATTAAGTAAACAAATATAAGGTCCAAGGTTTTCAGGGATTTTAGTTTTAAATTCTTCGACTAACCATTTAGATTTTTCAAGGAAATTCAAGTATGGAGTATTTAAAAATTGTTCAGTGTAGACTTTCCCAACATCTAAAAGATCACGAATTAAATTACATACGGCATTACATAATGCTGCCCATGCTTGATTCAATGAAATCATAATAGAATTTGATCTTCTTAATCTGGGGACCATAAGAATTAAACTTGTGAGATTCTTCTGTTTAACTAATATATCAATATACAACAAAACATATTGGTAAGTATAGCAGAAGTGCTTTCCAGGACGTTCATTATCAGGTTTCCAAATTTGTACCAAACTCTTACTGGTTGCTTTAAGTGAAACTATATTAGACATCTCGTCACGAGCTTTATCAAGATCATTGAATTCATCAACGTAAATCTTGGCCAACCTATACCTATATTTATGATGCCATTTCTTCTTATCTATGTGTTCCAATTTCTTTAAACAATCAATAACATAAATGTAAAATGCCTTTTTATCGATGCTTTCACCACTAGGTTTTGTAACACTTTCAAATACTTTGTCCTGCGATAAATATTCAATTGCTGAATCAATATTTATTTTATCCAGTTTCACAAATTTATAAGCAATTGAACAAAGTCTATAATGCGGTTCAATACATAATTCAGATGATGAAGATGAGGATAAACCTGATGACGAAGATGAAGATGATTGTAAAGCAACACTCATAGTTTTAGAATATTTGATCCCTTCAAGCAATGTACTGAATACTAAATGTGCATCAAGTCCTAATTTACCTTGAATTTTGGATAATAAATAATAAGTAAACCATTCTTTAGGTTTTAAATTAACAGATAAATGTAAGGATTGCTGTATAACTTTCAAACAAAGTGACTTTGAAATACATGATTTATTCACATCTGATACAAAATCAGGTTTCTGATTAATTTTTAAAAATCTAGGGTACTCAAGAACTCTGAAAGCTTTCATATCCATCGGTTCCATTGTTGCATTGAACAATTCAGATGCAAAATTAGACATCAATTCAGACAGGAATTCATTATTGTGATGCGGAACACCCCTTGCAGTTGATAAACTGATCCCAATTAATGAACAAAGTAAGGATCTTCTTTGTAAATTTGCTGTACCGACCTTACGTTCTGGCATAGTTAATTTATCTGAAGTCCAGATTAATTCATCTTCAACTAAGAAGGAGTAAGCTTGACCTAAAAGGAACCAACTTTCAATTCTATTAGTACTATAAATTAAATCATTTTTCAATAAATTTACAACATTTTCAATTTCCATTGATCTCCCTTGCATTGATTTTTTTCTAATTTTATATGAAGAAAATATTATAACAGCTTGTAAATAAAATAATCCACTATTAATAAGTGACAGTCTTTGGTCATGAATTGGTAAAAAATCAACTGAAAATAACCCATAGAAACAATCTTTCATAAATCTTGAAGTTATAGTGGTATTATCGAGGAACAGATTAATTATTGAATTATTTTGTGCAATAATTGGACTATTAGCTTCATATTCAGAATCATTTATTATAACTGCATGGAAATCATCTAAAAGTTGTTTTAAATCACCTCTAGGTGGGTTATATAATGGTTCTTTATCCATACAGAAGGGTAAAATAATTTGTGATATATTATAAATTGATTCTTTATCAAAATTTGATTTACTTTCAGTTTGATGATCCAATGGTGTAAAGCCAGTAGATGTAATAGTAAAATGATACCTACATGATAAAATTTGTAAAACATCATGTTGATAACCATGAACATGTGATAAAAGTATTCTATCTTGGAACATTTGAAGTAATATACAATCACCTGCATCACATAATTTTCTATATCCAAATTGGGAATGAAATAAAGCTAGTAAATCCAAAGTAACATGTTCCAGAATCTTATCACTTACTAACTTGTGTAATGCGTCGAAATAAAGAATCATAATAGTTACTATTCTAGCTACCATCGCTCTAAATTTATTATAAATAATAGGTGAACCATGACCAACAGTATTTTTTCTGGCAGTAAGTAAACATGACTCTTCATGTAAACTGAATATGTATATCACCAGGAACATCTCAAGTAATCCTTTATAAGTACTTCTAATTGAATCTTCATTAGATATATCTAATTCCCATTCACGTTTCGATAAGTGTGTTAATTTCATCAGTAAGTATTCATCAAAGAATGATAAGATATGAAGTAAAGTTTGGAACCTATTTGATGGCACTAATTTTGAATAACTATCTGATTTTAAAAAATTTAAAAGTGTTTCAAAATTTCTTTCAAATCCAAATTGAAACTTCTCGAAATTACCTTCCTTGTTATAATACAGGAACAAAATATTCCATAAATTAAGTTTCATATCTATCGTTGAATTATCTAAGAAATCTTTAATTGAAGTAATAGCACCTTCATCAACTTCAATACGATGTGAATCATTTCGGAAGTATACTGGATCAATTAATGTTCTTTCCAAAAGGTATACAGCTTCTTCATTATTCCCTATATCCTTAGCATATAGAATTTTAGCAAATAATGTTAAAACAGTAATAGTGGCAGATAAATCAATAATAGTAGTTTCACTAATCTTTGTCATATTCTTATAATTTTGTAAATTAATTTCTTGTTTGTTTTTAGGTAATGATTTTAAATTGTCAAGTAAACTATTTAATTCACCAGCTATAAACTTACTTGATTGGAAATCTGCATTTTCATTTTGTTCTTTATGAATAAATACCCACCTATAACGGATGTATGAGACCAAGATACTTTGATCCTTATTGACTTGTACCAAGTAAAGGATTTCTTCAATGTGGATTTTCCATCTTTCCAAGATGTACCTGAGTTTAGTGATTTCTGAAGTTTGTAAGTTCAACGCCCCCTTTAATGATCTTGAAATTCCACCTTTGGAATTATTTGAGATTATCTCATCTATTTTGTTCTTGTTACTTATATAAGTATCAGTTAATACTTCAAATATACCAATTGAAAATTCCAATTCCTTGGATATTTCACTTATATCTCCAGATTTCAAGTAATCTTTTGATTTTTGAAGGATTTGTGGTTCAAGTTGAAGCACCCAAGTAGTTACATCTCTCAATAATTTCTCTGACCAGATAGTATCACAAATTATTGAAGTTCCATTGTGTGTACCGAACAAGTATTTCAAGATTGATAATTTTGTATCATTTGTGTGTAAATTATTAGTATTGAAACTTTGAACAATTTGATGAAGTTGATCACCGTTACAAAAGTCATTTAATAAAAGAGCATCAATTTCATCATCATTGGCTGATTTGGTTTTCGTACCGAAGTTTCTTAAAACTTCTAACAATTTTAATCTCTCATCATCATCATCCTTCTCAGGTTTTCTAGATGGTTTAACGAAATCATGATAGATCTTGAATATACCTGGAGTATTTAAAATTTCAATATAATCAGTATAGTAAATTGGTTCTGATTCAGAATTTACAAATATATCAACTATATCTGATAACTTTTCTTCGCCAACCAATGAAAACATTTCATTGACATTAGCGAAGAAAGCAGTAGTTTCCTGAAACATATCAGCGGATACAGGAATGTTAGGTAACCACGATAATGAATCCAATTCATTCTTTTGTAATCTCTTGGAAGCACGTTGTGAGTTCTTGGAATTTTTAGTAGTTTCAGTTTTAGATTCTTGTTTAACACCATTTGCTGCATCAGGTTCAGGTTCAGGTTCAGTTTCAGTTGGATCACCAGTATCCAGCTGAGTTCTTTTTAAATCTTTTGATTCGTCTTCATCTTCAATTTCTATTATTTCCATACTATCATCTTTTTTACTTTCCTTATCTTTAATTTGAGGAGCAGTTGTATCGTTTGTATCGCTTTGTTCTGAATCTATTACTTCAACATCATCAAGAATTTTTACTATACCTTTACCTTCAACTTTTTCTTTAGACTCAGTTTCAGTATCAACTTCTATTTCATCAGGAATCCCTTCAGGTTTATCATCTCCTAGTTCTTGAGAATGATCTTGATCTTGTTCAGCGTCAAGATACATCGTATCAGCATCACTTGTGTCCTCTTGACCATTTTCCTCCTCTGATAAAGATTGACCTTCAGGAAAATCTAAAATAATCTTATTATATGAGTTAGCTGTGAAAAAATAAGGATCAATATGTTTAACTTTCAGAGCTGATGTCGTCTCTGTTCTAGTTTTATCTTCATCTCCCTTAATTTTTTCATTTATTGAATGTGTAATATCTTCCCATTTCAAACTATCACCCTTATTTCGTATCTTCACCACCAAATCTTTTGGTGAAGTCAATTCTTTAGTTTGTTGGAACATATCATCTCTAATCAGTTTCAAAGACCAATACTTGGCTTCAAGTTTCGTTATATTCGTTTCATCATAAGTATTATTGTATGGTTTCTTTTCAAGTTTAGCAACAAGGATTGAATAAAGTTTAACAGTTTGTTTATCAAGTGGTAATAATCCAAGAATATCATCAGTTTCAACTTTACTACTTAAAGTGTATTCTAATGTAAATTTAGCCAATCTTTTAGCTTGCATATACGTTAATATTTCATATATGGTATCTAAAAGTAATTCATCAGCTTCTTGGTATAATAATGCAACTCCCATATCATCTATGACTGAATAAAACGTTTCTCTTATTCTTTCTTTTAATTTTAGATCTCTTTCCTCTTCATCAAGAACTAAATTTTCTTTTGATTCGATAGACAATAGAAGTTCAGGTTCATTCTTTAATATATCTAAATAAAGAAAAGCCCTATTACGAAATATAAGGTACCTTAAACTTTTAACATTTGGTGATAAGAAATTTAATTCATCAACAATAGTGTTATTACTCCCATTCTGAATACCTTTGATATAATCTTCTTCTTCCAAGTAATGATTCGATATGATATCTATCCCAATCAATTGTTCATATAACCTATAACATTCACTAAAATATCCATTCTTCTGTAGTTTCAATGCTTCTTCAAATGTTTTGAAAGCTTGTTCTACTTGTAGTTCCCTTGTATGTTCAGCTTCAATGTCTTTTCTCGAGACCGTTGGATCCTCAAGTAAATTGATTGGAACGAAGGACTAGTTGTGTGTTAGTATTGTTTCACTGCTGTTGTGGAATCTTTCCATTCACGGTGTGTTAATTGTTATTCATACCATTTGAGAGTGTATAGATTCAATTCAAAATAGAGACCGCGCTGAAAATTTATGAGGTTTTGTATTATAATCTATATAACTATATAACCCTTTAATGCTAAATGCTAAAATGATGCTAAAATGATAGAAATAAAATAAATGCAAAAATGTTTTAATGTTAAATAAAAGCTATGCTGTTTAAACTTTATATGCGTTCAAACTTCCATGAACACTAGGCTTAACCATTGGAAGACTAGGATGATAATGTGGTTGTTTTAAATAAGCTCTAACATTACCTAAAACTGCATCTTTCATTGAAGGGGTAGCACGTTGGATTTGATTCATAAACTCAGCGAAACATTCCATAATCAGTGGCAAAAAGACAGTATCGTTATGGTAAAAAAAGATAGTAAGATAAATTGGATTAGTACCAGTATTTAAACTTGATTGTTTTGATCTAACAATCTCCATTTTTTCAGTTAATGATGCTAATAATTTTTCAATTGCCATAACAGCATCCCATAATGAATGGAGATTTCTTTTTGGATCATATAAAATTTGACATTTCATGTGTAATAAACCTTGAATGTTTTTGATTTCAATAGTTTCTTTGTGAGCTTCAGCATAATTTGAAGGGTCAACGGGACCAAATAAGTTGGAAACGTCCATTGGATAGGTAGGTAAATATGGGAACACTTTATTAGTTGTGATAGACAGTGGAATAGCAGTGGTTTTTAAGGCGTTCATATTATAGGATAAATTAATTTATTGGATGATTTAAAATTTCAGGGGGATTTCACAGCCTTTTTATATTAATTTCAAACACTTAGACGAGTTTCTGGTAACTTGACAACCATGTACGTGATAAGATCAATTGGTTAACATACATGCAGTAGTTATTGTCTTTATTTTTTGTTTCAGAGCTTGTTTCAAGATTTGTTTCAAGATCTGTTTCAGATTGTGTTTCAGATTTTTTAAGCGAGGCCACTTTTGTAAACACCACTACTAATTTCCCACATTTTAATTTCTCTGTTAAGATTAAAAAACAGAGCTGTTTTATAGTTCATAAGCGCTAGCTACACTCTATAACTCTTTAAAATCAATTATCCACACAAACAGTTACGAATAGTTTATTTTATTAAAACCGTTAAAATCGCTTAAAAATTGTTCTAAACTTAAAATTAATCAGGTGTATTAAAGTTTGATTTACGCAAAAAGTTTAAGTTGCAATGGAACACTTAATATTAGTCTACATTAAGTTTATGCATATGGAACGCTCAATTTTCTTACAACTAGTTTTAAATAATTATGGTTTAGGTATTTTTCCATTTCCACCCCCCCCCC
>JAJLWZ010000058.1:0-68073 GCA_030571035.1 Yamadazyma buinensis
ATTCATCTATAATGACGATATTAATTCCCAGAGTTTGCGTAATTAAATCACTTAAGATAGCGAAATTGAAATAGTCAAACAGGCGAAATTAAAAGTTGGAGAGTTACGACATTCATTTATTAGAGGTGAGTTATTCATCCTGGAAACACTGTAACAAAAACAAACATTTGAAAAAAATGGAGTAAGGATAGACGATATACCTTTGAAACTCCCACAGCCACCAACCTGGATATTGGACAACTGGGGGACTTCGGAGATGTGGTCAATGAATTCTTGAATGGTAGTTGGCGGTAGGTGAAAGGTTAATTGGAGGTGGTTATGGAATGGGTATGAAGTATGCCCATATTTCATGCGTAAAATCACCATTAATTCTTTTCACATATACATGAGAAACAGACAGCGAATGGGAAGTACGGGAGACAAAATATGATACAACGACAATTTTGAAAAGAGTCAAGATAAACAAACATAAAGAAAACACCCAAACGTTTAAAATTATTTAATATTTAAAATTATTTACTTTTTAAAAAATTACTATTTAAAATTACTCTTTAATTACTTTTTTGACTTTTCTCTTTAATTATTTACTACTTTTAAACTACCCTTTGTAACCATATCAGGTAATGACCCATCACTTAATCTTCTTCTACCATAATCTTCCATTGGATAAGGTAAATTTTGAGTATTTTCAAACATAAAATCATCATTATTTGAACCAAGTGAATTTGAATTAAAACTATGTTTTTTAGAATGTTTGGATTTTATTGTTGAATTTTTGGTCATAAATGGATTTGGCGTTATATCATTAACATTATTATTATTATTAAAATTACTATTATTATTATTATTATAATTACCTTTACTCATTGGAGCCATTGTAAATCCATTAATATTTTTTTCATCTTCTTCATAATCATCATCATCTTCAGATTGTCTTCTCTTAATTAAAAAGAATGCTAAAATTCCTAAAAGGGCAAGTGCAGCAACAACACCAACTACAATACCAGCAATTGCACCTTTTGAAATACCACTTGATGATTTACTTTTACTTGAATTATTTGAATCTGAATTACTTGTACCAGTTGCACTTGAACCACTAGTTGATGATGATGACCCAACGGTTCTGGTGATGGTTGTTACTCCACCACCATTGGTAACTGTTGAAACCATTACTGATTTACTAGTTGATGAAGAATCTGAAGTTTTTGAATTTGATGAACTTGATGGTGAACTAGTAATTGAACTTGAATCTGATGAACTTGAACTTGCAGCACTTGAGCTTGAAGCACTTGATGAACTAGATGCACCAGAACTTGAAGAACTACTTGAAGAACTTGATGATGAACTAGAACTTGAACTACTTGAACTACTACTTGAAGTTGAACTACTTGATTTAGAAGATGAACTTGAACTTGAACTTGAACTTGAAACAGTAACACTTGAATCTTCAAAAACTAAGAAATAGCCGGTACCACCACAATTAATAGTATTATAACCTTGACAAGCAGTATTACAATTTGAAATACTAACAGATAACAGAGTATCAATATCTGTATTACCACAATAACAAGTTGAACCAGCAATTAAAGCAGCATATTTATAACCTGAACATTGTAATTGACAATACCCAGTGGTTTGGTAAGTGTATTCACCTTTATCCACTGTTAAATCACTTGAAATTGATGATTGTTTAAAACATCCAAGTTGAGTGAAGTCACAAAGGACAAAATTAATTAATGAAAATAACAATAAATATAATTGAATCATTTTTTTGTTCTTCCTATTATTATTATTACTATTATTATATAATATCCTTATGATATTATTTCTATGATTTACCCACTTGAACGAAAGAAAAAAAAAATGTTGTTAAAGTCCCAAAATCCCTACTGAAATGAAATATTCAATAGATCAGTTTGCGATGATAAGGGATGGAAAAAAAGGGTTGTATGATGGTGATAAAAGGATCCCAAGAACGAAAACCACAAGACCTATTTGAAAATGCTAGAATAATATAATACTTCCTACCCTTACTACTACGTACTAGGGAAACTGTCTTTATAGGAGAAAAAAGCAGTTATTTGGGAAATGACAATGGAAAAAAAATGTGAAATCAAAGTGAAAAAAAACGTCAAGGTAAAAAATTGTTCCTGTGTTTTTTTTCGTTTGGGAATTGGATATTTTTAAACTTTTCAGAAACGTAAACACGAGACATTTGGTGCGGGAGATTGGTGCGAGGGGGGCGGACTGCGGTGTGGAGGGGTGGTGCGGACTCGTGGGAATTACGCGGGAATTAATGAGAATTTGGTGGCATTTTCTGACAGTGGGCTTCAGAGATTTAAGGGGGATTCAGATCAACATTTCAAGTTAAAACGATAAAAATTTAGTATTAAAAGTTTAAAACTTACTATAGACTATAAAAAGTACTAGCTTCGGTACTAATTCGGTACAAAGTACTAAACGGTATGTACTCGAGACAAAAAAACAACAAAAAAAAAATAATAATTTTTAAACCAAAAAATAGATCCCTATAATGGAGTCATCTTGGGGAAAAAAATAGGTAACTTATTCTTAAATCTTGAACTGGAAATATTAGTTTGAATTAATGGAGGTAATAAACTTGGTGTTGGAACATTATAAATATCCTTAGGTGATGGTAATTGACCATTGGCATTGTAAGTAGTAGTGGTAGTATTTAAATTTCTCTGAATATTATAAGTTGTTTCACAAACTTGATTAAATCCAATTACTGCATTGTTAAATTCTTCCAATTGTCTTGGTCCAGTTGATTGATTGAATTTAGTGTATGGACTGAATGGAATAATTGGAGAATATTGAATAGGAAACTTATAGAAATTGGATGGTGATGGTGATGCAGTTGGAGTTGGAGTTGGTAATTGTGATTCAATTGGACTAAATCTTGTTTCAATTGGCGGTTCAAAACCATTTGGAAATTTTGGAATATTTGAAATTGAAATATTTGGGATTATTGAACAACTTCTATTTTTGATTTCAATCAATGAATTATATGCTTCAAAATCATTTTCTCTAAATACTCCATTATTTAAAACATTAGAATTACCTAAATTGAGTAATGATTCTGCAGCATCAACTTCCTTTTGTTTTTCTAAACCATTCTTTTTGGTTCTCCTGACTTTCTTAGGTTTATATAATTCATCACCACTACTATCTTTTCTAGGTCTACCTCTCTTTTTATTTGGTTTTGATGTATCACTATTAGATTTAGTTACATTCAGTTCATTTACTAAATTACCACCATTTTTATATTCTGGAGTTGACTCACCACTTGATGGAGATGTTAAAGGTATTGGTGAAAGTGAACTAACAGACTCTAATGATGAGCGCCTTGGTGACCCAGGAACTTGTGCAATTGGTGGTGGACTTGGTGATTTCACATCACATAAACCACATAATGCTTCAAATGTTATAAATTCACTATCAACCGAGAACAAAATCCCATTATAATCCAACAACATTAATTTCCCAATCAATTCTTTATTCTTATTGATACTTCTTCTAGAAAATCTAACAATACATTCAAAATTAAATTTAATTGGTGCTTTCTTGTATTCTAAAACTTCAATAATCATTTTTAAAAATGAATTGACTCCATTTCTTCTAGTGAACCCCAGAACCATCTCTCCACTCTTACTAAACGCAACAGTCTCTTGTTGTCTTGGTTCCCTAATAAAGTCATCAAGAAGTTTTTTAATCTCTTCATCATTACCATCTTCAACAAATTCTTTAAATTTATTGTACATTGTGATATAATCATGGTATTTAGTAGTTAATGACCTTGTTTTCCCTCTTGTCATAATCCTAGTCATATCATTGTCATCGTCATTACACATAGTATTATTCATTCTAGCAATTACTTGTTTTAAAACGTAGAAGTTAGCAAATAACTCTTTTTTTCTTTTTTTTTTTTTTTTTTTCATTTTTGCACCCGTTTTTCTATTTCTCAGAATTACAAAAACCAAATTGGCAAGAACTTGAAGAATAGATAGTCAGAGGTAAAATTTTGTTATATGTGATATTAACTATTACTAATTACTAAACCATTGCGTATCATTATACTGTTTTATTTTATTATTATTATTATTATTATTATTTTTATTTTTATTTTTACCATAAAATCATTAAAAAACTAATTTACTAGTTTTATTCTTTTTATATACAATTTTTTCATTTATTGTTCTTTTTAAAAGAACAGATTTCCTTTTTTATTTACTTCACTTGGTGTACCAGGATTAGAATTATAACCCATTGCTGCAGAACTTAAAGATAATTGTTCTAATTGTTGCATTACCTCTTGTGATTCTTCCTTTGTTTGTTCCCCTTGAGATTGATTTTGATGTTGGTTTTGATTTTGATTTTGATTTTGATTTTGAACAGGGTAATTATACATATACCCATTATTTAAATATTGGTTCATACCTTGGTTCATTTGATTGGTCATGTTCAGGTATTGATTCATTGGGTAGTTCAGGTAATTCATATTTTGATAATTTTGGTACTGATATTGACCTTGTCCTTGTCCTTCTCCTTGGTTTTGAACTGGACACAGAATCTGTTGGTTCATTTGATTCATTTGGTTCATTTGATTGATCTGATTAATTTGATTCATTTGAATTTGATTCATTTGATTCATTTGGTGTTGATTTTGATGTTGATTCTGATTTGGATTTCTCTTTCTTGATCCACTTCTATTTAATCTGTTACTTGATAATCCAACTTCATCCATCAATTTCTTATAAGGTTGGTAATTCACAATATTAATCTCTAACAACAATCTCCTGATTTGTTGAACGATAAATTTCTGGTACCCACTACTACTTGAATTTTGTCCATGACCATGTGAATGACCACCATGTCCATGATTATTATTGTTGTTGTTATTATTGTAATGGTTATTGTGGGTATGATTATTATGATGGCCTTTTTGGTAGGTGGAATCATCTTGGTCAACAAGTAATAAAGGATTACTCAAAATTTTGTAAATGAATAAAGGACCTGCGTGATTCTCAGGACTTTCAGTCAATATAAATTCTAATAATTTTGAAGGTTGTCTCATTACTCCATCATTTTCAAATTTCCCAAAAATTTTATCCATTATTAATTGTTTCAGATTTAAATCAACTCTATTATTTAAAATTTTTAAAATTGTTAAATTTGATAATTTATGAATACATAATTCATTCAAATTATTTAAAAATTTCTTAATTAATAATTCATACCTCCTATCTAATCTTTCCTTTTGATTATCGTTATTTTCATTTCTTAAATTTGGTGAAAAAGTATCTAAAAACCAAGTAATTAATAATGAACCATTATTATTTAAAATCAATTCATTTGAAAATTCAATAATTAACCCAGCAATCAAGAAAACTTGTTCATTACTTAAAACATTACTAGTTTCCAAAATAGTTCTAATACTTCTTGAACCAAATCTACCTGAACTAATAGTTAAAAAATTATCTAAAACTGATTCAATTAAAAAATCATTAAATGGTGATCCAAATTTAATACATCCTTGTAAAACATAATTACCAAATTGATCATTAAACAATTTAACAGTGTAAGGTTTTAATGATGCACCAATTAAATATTTTTGTTGTTTACTTAATTCATCATTTGAACAAACACTTATAATTTTTTGAATTGCCCATGTCCCATTTTTATGAATACTTAATTGTGTTAAATATGGTGTAATTTCTTTTACCATCATTAATTTAATTAATGGTGATTCAATTAATTGGAAAATTTTTTGAATTATTGTATTACCTAAATAATCATAACATAATTCAGGTAATTCATCTAACATTGCGAGGCATAATTCATCCAAATCATTTTGTGTTAAGATTCTATTATCATTATCATCTGATTCTAACCCTGGTACTTGACCTTGAGATTGAATTAAATTTGGATTAATTTCACCATTCTTGGAATTCTCAGTAAATTCTAATAATTTTCTTAAATCTCTTAATTTTGGTGCATCAAATTGTCTAATTGGTATTGGTTCAGGTAATGGACCAAAATTATCAAAATAATTAGAATTATGAAATTGAATTGATTTATTAATTATTGATTTAATCTTTTTCATATCAATATCTTCATCATTTAATTTAGTAATATGATCAATTAATGATTCTTGAATTTTAAGTAAATCAGTTGGTTGATCTGGATTATCCATTATTTGATAGTATCCACCTTGACTTGGAACTGAATTTGGACCTGGAATTGACCCTGGACCAGGAACTGGGACAGGTACTGTTTCCTTTTGTACTGGAATTTGTGACATTTGTGCCGCAACCTGCAGTTGTGAAACTTGTGATTGTTGAACCTGTTGAATTTGCAGTGATGGTTTCAAATCATATTTGGCAAAAGCAATGTATAAAATATGGTTTGGTACAATTTCATAATGATTGAAATTAGCCTTTAAATTCATTGCGATATCAATTGATGAACATTCAATTAATGATAATTTAGAATTATTTAAATTAATTGTTTTGATATTCAATATACTCCCCTGTGATCTATTAATTGAATTAACTAAAATAGTCCATAATTTTAAAGAATTGAAAAAATTTGGTAAATTATCAATTAATAAAAATTTTGTTGGACCTAATGATGGATCTTCAAATGAATTAGTTATAATAATTTGTGAAATATCAAAATCGTCAATTAATGTTGGTTGAAATTCTGTAATATTTTGATTTAAATCAGCTTGTTGTTGTTGTTGTTGCTGTGAAACAATAGGTACTTGTAAATTCGGCTGTGGGAGTTGTGTATGTTGTTGTGAAATTTGTTGTGGGTGTGGCTGTGGTTGTTGCAGGTGTTGCTGTTGTTGCAGATGCAGTTGTTGTTGTTGTTGTTGGATTTGTAAAGGTAAAGGAGATCCAGAAAATGTTTGAGATCTATTCCTTACTGGAGCAACTAATGAATCTAAAAGGAAATGAAAATCATCATTATTATTATTATTATTATTAATGGTTGCAGTATTTGTATTTAAATTATCATTATTTGTAAAACCTGATAAATGATTAATATTTAAAGAACCATTAATTGAATTAAAATTATTTGAAGTTGCATTAGTTGTATAAGCTCTATTCCTATAATTAAATTCATTTTCATTAATATTAAAATTATCATTAAAACTTGAAGATTGAGGATTAATTGAAGGACTTGTAAAATCATTATTAATTGAATTACCAATTGAATTACTTATTGAATTATGAGATTGAATTTTCTCTAAACCATCATCATTCCAAATTGAATTTGTTGAAAATAATGAACCTGATCTAATTCTTCTTTGATTTGATGCAATTAAATGACCACCATTAATAAAATCTGGTGATGTTGAAATACTTATTTCTGAAGGGATTGGTAAATCAATATTTGAAGTAATTAAAGGTGATACATTACTTGAAAGTGTATCATAATTACTCATTATATTTGAAGTATTTGTTGTATGTGTTGTATTTGAAGTATTTGTAGAATTTGAAGTACTTGTATTATTACCAATTGATAAACTTGTATTTGAATTTAAAAATGATGAAGGTAAAGTACCCGCTCTACTCCTTCTTGAACCACCAATTGAAGGTGTTAAAGAAATTGAAGGAGGTGAAACACTACTCTTCCCACTACCACTCATAATTTGTAATAAAAAAACAATAGAAAAATATTTTACTTAGTTTTGTCTAAATCCTAATCGTCAATTTTGATAATCTTTGATAATCTTTGATAATCTTTGATAATCTTTGATAATTTTTGATAATTTGGATGATTTAATGATTTGGCTATGGGTATTATATGGATATATAAGTCTGTTCACTTTTTCTAATTTTTTTTTTTCTTTCTTTCTTTCCACACAGAATAAAGAATTCCTATTTTCAAAAAAACAATGTAATTAAACCTAACTCTAACCCTGTATAAGTTGTATTTATGAACCAGTCAATGAATACTTTAAATTGAGTGTTGAAATTTTATCAGCCCAAACAGCGTGTATTTTTTCTGTAAACTCTGAGAAATTGGGAGCCAACAGAAAACGGCAGAAATTAACAGTGGAAAACTCAATTAAAACTGGAAAGACAATTTGTACAGTTAAGATTGAATTATATGAATTAATTCAGTTTTTTTCTATAATTCAATTTTAATAATTCAATTGTTTCAATAATTCAATTGGTAAATATATCCCTAAAAAAAGTGAAGAAATTGGAAACAAATTCAAATTTTTAAACAATTACTGCTCACACTAAAGTGAATTTTTTACAAAAATATTACAAATTTTATACTCTTAATAATCGACAAAATCCTTACACAATAAATTGTGTGTAATAAAATAAAAAGTGTTTTTGTTGTGGAAAACTTTTTTTCGTTTTACGGTTTAAATGGGAAGAGAGAATTAAAAGCTTTTTTTTTTTACTCCTATTTTTTTGTTTTAACGATCCGGTTTGTGCGATTACAATGAAAAATGGAGACTCATAAGACCTTTATGGATTATATTAGTGGGAATGAGAATTACTGAAGGAATTACTGAAGGAATTAAATAGGATATGAAATAGGGGATTGAATAGGGGATTAAATAGGGAGTTATTATTGGACTACTATTGGATCAAACAGGCACTTTATAATTTACAATCAATTTAATCCTATTTCTAATCTATTAAACATTATATGTTATTACATTAAAAAGGGTCGATAAAATGTCTTGAATAAGGCTGTAACTTTTGACATTTTGACTTTGCCTCTTTTTTGACACTTTTTATCACTTTTATATCTTTTGGTATTTAAAAACTATTTTTAACTCTCTTTTTAATCACTATTTGTAAATTGTGGAGTTAAATGAGTTTATATAATAATTTATAATGATTAATTACACCAATTGAATTGAAGATCACTCTCAATTATATTGGATTCTTTGTGTAAGATAATTTTATTTATTCTCTTAAATTCCATTATATCTCTGGTATATTTTGTATTATGACACTGTTGGGTTAGTTATTACTCTGAATTACTTATATATAAGTACTTTCTACCAATTTACATCTTAGCTACTGGTTAATAGTGGTTATAAAACATAATTTATTTATATATCCATTCACGTGACACATGTCACGTGAATGGATATATGACAATTATAACAATAAATATAAAACTACTATTTAATCTATATAGTTAATAAGAGACTCCAACTATAAAAATAGTGAAAGTGAGTACCTACAAACTTAGTTCATACTTAGTTCATAGAGACTTAGTTCATAGAGAATTAACTTGGATACACGGTTATAAGTAAGGGCAAAAGTAATTCAACTACTTCTACCAACCACCACAATTACTTAACCCTAACATCTATAGATATACCTAAGTGTCTCATACTTATGAATTCACGTAAAGATTTCATCATAATATGATTGGAATATTACTTACTAAAATTTAAAAGTATAGATCAAAAGTATAGATCACTTGATCCTTAAAATTACCACTTAAAAATTTATAAAGAATTCAAACACGTCTTTTTTAAGTGTTTAAACATCTGGAACTAGTTGGATAGCCAATAACTAACTCTTTAAAGGGAAATAATTCACCTTTTAAGTGAATTAATTTCTTTGTTGAAATTTACCACTCGAGATCTATCTCCTTGTAGTTTATCTTTATCAATTTCAATGATATTAAACTATTTGAAAATCTTAGAGATACAATATAACCTCTTCAATTAAGTCTAATAGACTAGTGTTTCCAAAAATTATTAATCGTCCCAAGTATGAATGGCCAAGGAGATGGCGTTATAAATACTCAATTTTTGAGATAAAAATTAACACCCTTTTTATAGTAATTAATAATGGTATATACAGTCATGTTCACATGATCGTGTATGAAATATATTTTAGACTTCTTATATCTTTAGACTAGTGTAATGTTGAGTTATATTACCATTAATAAATATTCATGTGACTCCAAATGTTGGATACTCTCATAGCAAGATTCAATTGTTAGAGATTCTAATAAGTTACTTTCAACATTCAGTTAAATGAATTGGAGTTACTCAAAATGAATTAATCAACATTAATTAGTCTCCTTGGAAGTTTTTACTAAATATTTCAATCGTTCATTCAAAGAGATATAAATTCCTATGAATATTGGATGTTAGTGATAGTATATCTTCCCATTAGATTATCTCTATTAGAATAATTAAAATTATCCTTTATCACAGGTCTTCGATAAAAAGTCCTTGATACAAGAAATCTAATAAACTATATAAATTTCTAAATTGTTGAAATAAAAGATACAATCTAAACTCTTATTTCAAAGTCAAAGGGACTGGTAATCCCAAAAATTAATAATGCATTTTGCATTACCCTGTCAGACAAAAAGAACTTACAATATCAATAACTTTATTACTTTATTACTTTATTACTTTATTACTTTATTAATTTTACGGGATATTTACTTGGCTTATATAGTTAACAAATATAGCATATATATTATATAACCATTAATTATAATTCTAGAATGATTATATAAGGTATTCTTAAAAAAATGGATATTTCACGTGATAGTCACGTGAGACTTTTCAAAAAGTTTCATTTTAATGAATAATTAAATTATAGTACGAAAATATGTAAGATTATATACTCATAGTATATAACGTAGTGTTATATATTAATACTTCACTTCATCATGAGCCATTAGTAGAAAAGTAACTTAACTACTTAACCAATTTTTAATAGTATAACACAAATTGAAAAATAATGCGGAAACTTATCAAATACATCAATGATTTTATCAGAATTTGTAAATGAAATAAGTCAAGCGCTTAGTCTTCAAGATGCTATTAGATTAAATGAATTATTAGAGATTAATCCTAAAGATAATCAAGGTCCAATAATATCACAATTTAATGAACCAAATGATTTTGATTTATATCAAATTGATGAAAGATTTAGAAATGTTGTTAAAAATTATATAAAATTAATGAAATCAATTTATAAATTAAATAATATTAAAGAAAGTTTTTATAATTATAATGAAATGGTTAATCAAATCAATAGGTTTGCTGAATTCCAAGATAATTGGATAAATTTAACATTAATGAAATGTTGTAAAGAATTAATTGGAATTTATTCAGTTATGGAAAAATCATTCCCTGAAGAAATTAAATCAATTAATTCAAAATCTGATGAAATATTTTCAAATCAAAAAATTGGAGCATTAGAAACTTTAGCAAATACAATTAATAAATCATTTAAATTATCATTAAATGATAAAAATTTAGATTTATTAAAAAGTAAAAGAATTGATATTTATTTCTTTTTAAGTATATTAATTAAAATATATTTTAAATTAGGTAATTTAGAATTATCAAAATCAATTGAAAAGGCATTAAAGGGTACAAAATTTGAATTACCAAAATTAGATAAAGATTTAAAAGATAAAAATTCAGCAATTACTTATCTTTATTATAGTTCATTTTTATCATTAAATGATTCAAATTTTTTATTAACTCAAAATAAATTAGAAAATGCATTATATTTATTATCATTTATTGATGATTCAAATAAAATTAAAACAAATTGGGAAAAAATTTTAATAATTTTATTACCAATAAAATTTTATAATGAAAATAAATTACCAAAACAAAAAATTTTTGAAATTTTCCCAACTTTAGATTATTTATATAATAAAAATTTATTTAAATTTATTAAAAATGGTGAAATTAAAAATTTATTAAATTTTATTAATAAAATTCAAATTTTTTTATTAAAATCAAATTTATATTTATTATTTGAAAATTTAAAACAAATTTGTTATATTTCATTAATTAAAAAAACTGTTAAAATCCATAAAGAGTTAAATAATGATGAAAAGACAAATCATATAGTTCCCTTTAGTGCATTCCAAATTGCTTTACAATTATCAACTTATGGTAATTCAATGAATAAATATGATGAAAACTTTAATGAAATTGAATGTTTATTAGCTACTCTAATAGCTGATGGGAAAATCAAGGGGTACTTATCACATTCCAACAAGTGTATAGTGTTGTCAAAAGTTTCACCATTTCCATAGAATCCTTATCCATCCATTGTAATATAATATAATATAATATAATAATATAATAATATAATAATATATAAAGTATTAGATATCTCTCGGTGTACTGAACTTCTCCAGATCGCATCAAAATATTCCAAAAGGAGAGGGCGAAATTTTTTTTCTCTTCTTCTTCTTCTCATACGCTTTTGTAAAAGGTTAACCAACGATTAAAAAATAATAAAAACTTTTTTAATTTACCCCAAAAGTACATGAAAAATACCGTGCTAAGAGCTTTCAATCAAGATGTCATTCATAAATATATGCCGTGATAATACCGATCCATTTTATCGTTATAAAATGCCACCAATTCAATCTAAAGTTGAAGGTAGAGGTAATGGTATTAAAACTGCAATTGTTAATTTAAGTGAAGTTGCAAGAGCTTTAGGTAGACCAACTACTTACGTTTTAAAATATTTCGGTTCAGATTTAGGTGCTCAAACTAATGAATCTCAAGATCGTTATTTAATTAATGGTGTTCATGAAGCAAGTGAATTACAAGATTCATTAGATGGATTTATTAATAAATTCGTTTTATGTGCTTCATGTAAAAATCCAGAAACTGAAATTCAAGTTAAAAAGGGATTATTACAAAGAGATTGTAAAGCTTGTGGTCATTTATCAATGATTGATTTAAGACATAAATTATCTTCATATATTTTAAAAAATCCTCCAACTGATAAAAAGGGTAAAAAGAAAGCTGCTACAGCGACTGCTAATGTTGTTGGAGGTGGTAAATCTATTGCTGATTTAGCTAATGATAACTCATCAACTAATATTGATTCAAATGGTTCATTTGATGGTTTAAATAATGATGATTCAACTAATAATAATAATAATGATGATGATGATGATGATATTTTAACTAAAAAAATTAATGCAGAAGCTGCAGCATTAGCTAATACTCAGATCGAAGTTAATGATGATGATTGGGCAGTTGATATGTCAAAAGAAGCAATTGAAGCAAGAGCAAAAGAATTAGATAATTTAACAATTTCAGAATCTGATGAATTTAATCAATTAGGTGAATGGTTATTAAATGAATCAAAAGATTCTAAAGATGATTTACCAAATGATATTGAAATTTATAAAAAAATTTTAGAATTAGAAATTTTAGAAAAACCTGAAACTGTTCAAGTTTTAGCTCAAACTTTATTCGATGATGAAATTATTGATCAAATTGATGAACATTTAGGTTTATTAAAGAAATTAATTAAATCTGATGAATTTGAAAAATCTTTCTTAGGTGGTTTAGAAAGATATATAGGTTTAGAAAATCAAAGTTTAATTGAAAAAGTCCCAAAAATTTTAGTAACTGTTTATAATAAAGATTTAATTTCTGAAGATGTTATATTGAATTGGGGTACTAAAGTTTCTAAAAAATATGTATCAAAAGATATTTCAAAGAAAGTTAGAAAAGCTGCTAAACCTTTTATTACTTGGTTACAAGAAGCTGATGAAGAAAGTGATGAAGAGTAAATAGTCTTAAATTCTAAATTAAAAATTTTTTTTAATAAAAAAAGAAGATAAAAATATCATTATAGGTATATAGATAGAAATGTGTTTATATTTAGTATTTATATTTATGTTAATATACAGTTTGTTTATATAAGTTTAAAAATCTTTCATTATTTCATTTTTTTTACCTTCTATTACTCCCTTTCCCTTTATACTTATTTTGCATTGGTGGCATCCCAGAAGGTAAAGGCGGCATACCTGGTGGCATTCCTGGTGGCATTCCAGCCATCATCCCAGGCATCATAGGCGGCATACCTGGGGGCATACCTGGAGGCATTCCAGGCATCATTGGAGGCATACCGGCTGGCATTCCAGGTGGCATACCTGGAGGCATTGAAACTGTGTTTGTTGATGACGTACTCTGTTTAGCAGTTTGCATGATCGATGCGAGTAACTTGGTAGGATTGAATTCACCTCTTAATTTATCTTGTTTAACGCAATATTGGGTCCACGATATTTCATCAAATCCATAGTTGAAGTAATCAGAGATATCCGCACCGGGTATCCTCCATGGTTTGTCTTTCAATTTGTCCAAGTCCACCTGCGTCAATGGCTTGCCATCGAGTTCAGCTACCTTGTTGATATCCAAGGATCCCTTTTCTTCATTATTTGAAACAATAGTTGTGGTTGTAGTTGATTCACCTGATTCTTTGGCTTTATCTTTCGTTGAGGTCGTCGACACACTGGCTGAGTCGCCGATAACGATATCTATATCATCATCTGAACTTTCTTCCTCTTCGTCATCGTCATCGTCTTCTTCATCTTCATCTTCTTCGTCTTCATTGTCTTCTGCATCTTTGCCCTCACCATCTTCCTCTTTCACATCTTTATATTTCGCATCTCCAGCACTATCTATCTCTCCCTCACCTTCATTTCCACCCGTCACTCTCTGCTTCTTTGTCTTATGTTGATCTTCTTCGTCTGACCCATAAAGGTAAGCATCATCATCGTCTGAGTGAGCCATAGTTTAGTAATATGAGAGAACTGTTGAGAAAAAAAAACTCGCACCCTTCACAGGATAATTTTCATTTCTTAAACAGGTGGGAGAAAAACTACCTTATCATAGTAATTTGGTTGATCTTTAATTGGATCTTATAAGTGACTGCAAGTAATTGGTCGAATTGGGTATATCGTGGTTGGAGTGTGTGATACCAGTAGTAGATTGATTGCCTCCAAAAAAAAATAGTTGGAGAGTAATAGAAATTTGAAGGCAAGTGAGTGTGAATTTGTTTAAGGCAAAACGTAAGTTAGATAAATTTATCAATTGATTCGTTAGAAGTGGTTGTTTGATAGAAGGAGAGAATAAAATATAATAGATTATCTTTGCTTGAAGTATGGCATCACCAACAAGAGCTGATAAACATGAATCAAAGAGTGTGGAGAAAGAAGTAAAAGAAAGGGGAGAAGTTAAAGCTAATTTTAGTTCATCAGATAAAGGACTAATTAATACCAAAACTCAATCATCACCATTATTATCATCTACCCCACCAACCGTATCTAAAGCCTTAATTAGAGCTTATC
The DNA here is from genome assembly GCA_030571035.1 of Yamadazyma buinensis. Classification (NCBI taxonomy): domain Eukaryota; kingdom Fungi; phylum Ascomycota; class Pichiomycetes; order Serinales; family Debaryomycetaceae; genus Yamadazyma; species Yamadazyma buinensis. The sequence continues at coordinate 15,154 of JAJLWZ010000058.1, forward strand.
CTTATTTACTTATAGTTAATAAATTTTTATCAATTATCACATGGACGAATGATGATTATTGGATTAATATAATAATTATTTGTGGATATTCAATGGCAGTTTTATATTTTGAACCATTAGTTACATTTTTTGGTCATTTAATTATAGTTGGATTTATAACATTATATGCATTATTAAATAATAAAATTTTAGAAGAAGCAAATTTAAATCCAACATTAGATGAAGTAATTCATGAATTAACTAATACTTGTTTAAAAGCTGATAGATTATTAGATCCAATTATATCATTATCATTAACAGGTTATGATATTAAAAGACTTTTATTTACAACAGTATTTTTAACACCATTATATTTAATTTTAACATTTTTAATTGTTAAACCAAGAATTATTTTATTAATTATTGGATTATATTTATTAACTTATCATTCATCATATCTGATAATTACAAGAAAAATAATTTGGAAATTAAAAATTACAAGAATTTTATTCTTTTATTTAACTGGTTTAGATTTCCTGAAACAAAGGAATCATTCATTATTTGCTGCAGCATTTGCTAAAATTCAAAAAAATGAAAATTTTAATTTAAATCCATTAAATAGTGAAACAAATAAACCTGCAAGATTTACTTATGTTATTTATGAAAATCAAAGGAAATGGATTGGTATTGGTTGGACATCAAATTTATTAAGTTATGAAAGAACTCCATGGACTGATGAATTTCTTAATGAATCATCATCAATTGATTCATTTAATTTACCAAATACTGAAAATAATCAAGATTTCTCATTTGGTAAAGAATCTAATCCTTTACAAATGTCAAATGCAAGATGGAGATGGGTTGATAAAACTTGGAAATTAGATTTAACAAATGATGGTGCAATTACTTTAAATCTGAGTAAAAAATCAAAAACTACTGCAAATCCTTCTTCGGAAGAAGGTTTTATTTATTATGATAATACTTGGAAAAATCCAAGTACTGATGATACGTATACAAGATATACAAGAAGAAGAAGATGGATTAGAACTGCAGAATTAATATTTGATAATGCAGATGATATTAATAATGAAGTAATAAATAATTATAATAATAATAATAATAACGCTAATAATGATTATGACGTTGATGAACAAGATAATGAAAAGAATAAAGAAGTATCTTTTGATGTATCAATTGATTCAATTGATGAACCAAAAAAATCAAAAAAGAGTTTAAGATTCGCTGAACAAGATGATTCTAAAACTGAAAATAAAAGATTTTCTAAACTTTTAAGTAAATTAGATGCATCACCTGAAAGTATTAATAAAGTAGTTTTAAAACCTGTTTTGATTGATACTGATATTGAAGAAATTAAATCAAAAAATCCAATAAGTGATGTAAAAGAATTAATTAATAATGTTAAAATAAATGATGATAAAAAGAATGAATAAATTGATTTAATTATATTCTTTTAATATATGTATATACATGTTTAACTCTTTTGCCTATTTTTATGTATTATTAAGTAACTCTACTTTCCTAATATTTCCTTATATTTCCTGATATTTCACGGTCTACAGCGAACGATTTCTCAACTGCAAAAAATTATTCACCATAGAAACTCATGGAAACTCAATGGTAAACTCGTTTAAAACTAAAACAAACTAAACTTAACCTATCAACTTAACTACATTTACTATCAAAGTGGCGATATATATGGAAAAAATAGGAATAATATGGTGTTATTTGGCTGCAAATTAAATTATCATATTGGGTTATAACCAAAAAATTTAACTCTCAATTTGGTAAGCGGCTCTCCGTAGATACAACTTAAACTATTTGATCTATATAATATTATATTGAGACATACATTATCTATGTTAATGGTCATAACCATAAGTTCCTGAATATTGTCTGATAGTTGGATTTCGTTACACCGATCTAATTCCTCTGATAAGATTTGAGTTTCCCATAGAGATTGAAGTAGTTGTTTCACCGCAGATGGTAAGTTAAATTGGCTAAGAAAGTTTTAATCCTTGATTGCTTAATTTCTTTAATTTAGCAACTGTCTATATATCTTTATCTATACATATCCTATTACATCAACTATATAATAAAACTTGTGATCTGTAGATGAATGAATTAGTAGTTAAAAAATATCATCACCGTTTTCCAACGGTATAAAATTTGATTCGGAAATCTTGACACGATTAACCTCTACACAGTTTACCTCCACATCGTTAACAGGTCCAAAAAAAAATCGTAAGGTTTATATAAATGACGTACATTAGATTAAAAATTAATGGGAACTAAATGGTAAATCCATAGTAATTGGTACACCTCGAACGACGGAATACACCGAATGGAAATTTTTTAAAAATGATCCCAGTTCACAAAGTCGTAGACGCGATAAGACTAAGACATCCGATATCCTATAAATACCAAAGGAATCCAAATCAATTTTTTCATTAATAAAAAACTTTCAACACTTTTTTATAAACACCAACAAATAACAACAAAATAAGATAAATAAAAAGATGCAATCTCAAGTAATTGGTTCAACTTACGGTAAAGCTAATGTTAAATTTTTAAAAGTTAAAAAAAATCCATTAAATAACGCACAACAAGATGTTTTAGAAGCTAATGTTCAAGTTTTATTAAGAGGTAATTTTGATGTTTCTTACACTGAAGCTGATAATTCTCCAATTGTTCCAACTGATACTGTTAAAAACACTATTTTAGTTGAAGCGAAAACTACTGATGTTTGGCCAATTGAAAGATTTGCAGCTCATTTAGCAAAACATTTCACAAATAAATATTCTCATGTTAGTGGACTTGAAGTAACAATTGTTCAATCTAAATGGACTAAATATGAAGTTAATGGTAAATTACATGATCATTCATTTAAACATGAAGGTCCAGAAACTAGAAAAACTGTTTTAGATTTTACAAGAGCTGGTAATAAATTATCAATTGTTTCATCAATTAAAGATTTAACAGTTTTAAAATCAACTGGTTCAATGTTTTATGGTTATAACGTCTGTGATTACACTACTTTAAAACCAACCACTGATAGAATTTTATCAACTGATGTTGATGCTTCATGGTCATTTGATCCAAAACAAGTTAAAACTTTAGATGATGTATTTGCAGCTGCTGATTCTGGTCTTTTCGATAAAGCTTATAATTCAGCTAGAAAAGTTACTTTAGATTTATTTGCTTTAGAAAATTCTGCTTCAGTTCAAGCAACTATGTATAATATGTCTCATAAAATTTTAGAGCAAGTCAAACAAATTGAAACTGTTACTTATGTTTTACCAAATAAACATTATATCTTATTTAACTTAGAATGGAAAGGTATTAAAAATAATGATGATTTATTCTATCCATCTCCTGATCCAAATGGTTTAATTAAATGTACAGTTGCTAGAAAAATTGGTAGTAAATTATAGATCACTAGAATAAAAAAATACCACCATAACCATCATTCATGTCAATTTGCATTTATGGAGTTTATAGATCAATGTTTAACGAAAATATATTCTGTATTTAGGATTTATATTCTCTTATCTCATCTCTTCCCTCTAACTGCATAATTCTCATTTTGTCTCACTTTCTCAGTTTGGTCTCTGTCTCTCTGTCTCTCTGTCTCTCTGTCTTTGTCTCGAGAAACCATCTCATCGAAAGAAAATCCATTAAGTTTAAGATGTCAAGAATATGGGGTGTAGTGGTGGCAACAGCTATCACCACTGCGTTGATAGTTGAAGGAGTGCATCTCTATTTAACCACACAAGAAATCCCTCAACCAAAAGTTGAAGAAATTTCAATACAAGAAACTTCAGTTGAAGATTACCCAGAAGAATTGATTGAAGAACAATTAGCTCGTAATATTGCATTTTTAGGAGAAGAAGGTGTTAAAAAATTTAGAAATCAGAATATAGTAGTTGTTGGAGCTGGTGGGGTTGGATCATGGGTCGCTACAATGTTAGTTAGATCCGGTGTAGGGAAAATTAGAATTATTGATTTTGATCAAGTTACTTTATCATCATTAAATAGACATGCAGTTGCAAATTTAAAAGATGTTGGTATTTCAAAAGTTGATGCATTAAAGGGACATTTAGTTAAAATTGCACCATGGATTAAAATTGAAGTTAAAAATCAATTATGGAATTTAGATTCATCAGATGATTTGATTTATGGTAATGATTTTAATCCTACTTATATAGTAGATTGTATTGATAATATCGATACTAAAGTCGACTTACTTGCTTATTGTTATGAAAAGAAATTACCAGTTGTTTCATCCGGTGGTGCAGCTTGTAAATCAGATCCATCAAGAATTAATATTGGTGATATAAGTAAAACTGAAGAAGATCCATTAACTAGATCAGTACGTATTAGATTAAAGAAAAAAGGTATCATAACTAATATTCCTACTGTATTTTCAGCAGAAAAACCAGATCCAAGAAAGGCACAATTATTACCAATTTCACCTGAAGAACTTGCTAAAGGTAAAGTTGATGAATTAGCAGCATTACAAAGATTTAGAGTTAGAATTTTACCAGTTTTAGGTACTATTCCTGGAATGTATGGATTATCACTTGCAACATATATTATCACATCAATTGCAGGATATCCAATTGAACCAATTGAAGGTAAAAATAGGATTAAAGTTTATGATGGGATTTTCCAATCGTTGGCAGGTCAACAATCAAGAATCGGTAAATTAGATCAAAGAGTTAAGATCTCATTAAGTGATGTTCCATATATTTTAGAAGAAATATTCAGAGGTAAATCACCAATTTCAAATTACTCAACAAAATTAACATTATCAAGATGGGATCCAGATCAAGAAATCAGTTTCCAAAATTTGGTTATTATGACTAAAGAAGAACAATATAACCATGAAAAGAGAGTCTTAAATGGTGGTGAAAAATTATCTGATGTTTATTCAAAGGAAGTACTTGAATTGGTTGCAAAAAGGTTTGAAGATGAAAAGTATTGGTCTCAATTTCGTTAAAATTCCTTCAAAATCTCTTTTAAACCCCTAATAAATTCCATTTTGTTGTTTTAAGTTAAATAAATATCATCTCATGTACATTTATAGATATAGATATATATAATATATAATCAAGGTAAAACCATACATCTCTATTAATATTTTGTAAATCTTAGAATTCTGAGAATGACACTGTCATGTGTTTGATTTGAGAAAGGCTTTCGTATTTGCATTTGCGATTTTTTTTTTCAATCTTTAAACCAACCATGTTTAGCCTTAAACCTTCACGTATTATATTGAACACTTTCAAGTTCAATGGTAGATTCACGAACGTTTACAAAGGAGCGTTCAAGAACGGGTTCCGTTTCCAATCCACAGTTCCACCAGCCAAAAAACCAACTGGTATGAAAGCTTTAATGAAAGAATATGGATTTTCAGCTTTAGGTATTTATTTAGGTATATCAGCTATAGATTTACCATTATTTTACCTTTTGGTTCATTCAATGGGGAAAGAAGAGATAGAATTCTATGAAAACAAATTAAAACAACAATTTGGGTATGGAGTAAGTGATGAAGAATTAAGGAGGAGACAAGAAATCAATAAAATTGAACAAGATTCAGATACTGATGGAGTTTCAGAGAAAGAACCAACAAGTTTATTCCAAAGAATTAGATCACATTTTTCACTCACTGAATTCGCTATTGCTTACGGTATTCATAAATCTTTTATATTTATAAGATTACCAATTACTGCAGCAATCACTCCAAAAATTGTTGGAACTTTAAGAAAATGGGGGTTTAAAATTGGTTCACAATCAGTTGCAACTTCAAAAGATATTGTTAAATCCAATATAAAAGATTTCACTGCTTCCAATCCAAAATTTGGTACTCCTGGAAATAAAAAGAGAAAATGGTTTAATTTCTTCTTTTAAAAAAACACACACACATTTTAAATGAAAAAAAAAACATAGAACTACTTGTAAATATATACACGAACATTAGATATCTTTTTCTACTTTTTTTTTGACCTAATTCCTAAGTCCATATATGCAAAATAAATACGTAATAAATAACTAAATAAATAAAATATAATACATTTGGGAATGATTATATTACAGTAATAAAGTTTAATATGTATGCCTCTAAATTCCCAAAATACTTTTACATCTCTCATAAACATAAAATGAACAAGCTGACATTGGTATAACTTTTATATAACCAATACTTAAACCAACAAAAAATCCCTTTATACCATTTTCTTTAAAAATTAATTTAGCAGTTTGTTTAAATGATAAAAATTGACCTTGATTTACAGCACCACCAACTTGCATTCTTCTTCTTATAACTTCAAATGGATAAGCTGAAGTTTGTGAACACATTCCAGCTAAACCACCAGCAATTAATTGAGCATAAGCTTTTAATGGAGGCCTTGAATCTCTTGAATTTACTTTATCTTTCCTTTTAACTGTATTTTTTAAAAGTGGTTCCTTCACTGTATGTTTATAAAATAATTTTGATCTAAATATATCATGAAATAAATCATGAGTATAAAATGATACACCAGCATAAGGTATCATACCTAATATAGTTGCTGCAAAACCTCTATAAAAATTAGATAAAAATATTAAAGAATCTGGTGATTTATTCCTTAAAAATTTTAACCAATTTGGATCTGATGATTTATGAGGTGGTTGTTCATGATAAATTGAATTTATTGTTGAAATTAATCTACCTTTATGATGTGACATAAATGCTTCATGATCATGATGATACATTTGATGATGTAAGTTTTTTGTTTCGAACGCTAATCTAACTCTTATTAAATCTAATGGATAAGTACAAAAAACACTTGCTAAACCAGATAATGAACCAGCCATAAATCTTCTACTTGGAGTTTCATATTCATCTGAAGGAATTAATAAGGATCTAATTTGTTCATAAGCAACAAATTTAATAGCTGCATATGGGAAGATTCTTAATAAAGTAACTGAATGACCTTGAAATAATCCAGAAGCTCCATCATTTAAATAAATTAATTTACCAGCATTAAAAAATCCTGAAAATGTTCCTCTATATTTTATAAATTCAGGATTTGAAGTTTGAAATAAAATTTTAATTCTATCTAATGGTGCAATTAATGTCTTGGCTGCACTTCCTGCTATACCACCTGCTATACCTGATCTAATAACATATTCAAAACTTTGTTTATCAATTATTTTAGTGGTTGTTAAAAACGGTGTACTTTGATCATTAACTGTTTCCGTCACGGGTTTGTCATCAGTGAATATCCTTCTTATCTTACTCGTCCTTTTATCTTCTGTTGTGTTGGATGATTGTATATCAGACATCCTAGGTTCAATATCAAAGTAAAAAAAATCAAATGTTTTAGCGAAATTTCTTGAGAATATGGGGTTGAGCATCATGGAAAAAATTTTCTAGTAAATAACACTCGATAACTGGGTAAATTAGAAATAGTTTGATTTGATTGAATTTTTGTATTCATTCGGTAGATTATTAGTGATGGGGGAGAGAGTATCGACGTGCCTAATTATTTACTGATTTCCATGTATTTCTATCTACTTATTTACCCATTTTTTTATCTCTTTGTTTTTTCTGTCTTTTACCCTGAACCCTCATAACCAATGTGATTATATTTTTACACCTTTTATACACTTTTATACACTTTTATACCTTTTTATTTGTTTCCCAATTTGGAACATTATCACTTTTAACTCTAAATCCAGATGTTCTATTAACTGGATAACTTGATGGTGATCTACCTCTAATAATTAAAGGAGGACTATCAATTGAAGAAAGTAATACAGGTTGAATTATAGAACCATCATCAATTATACCTAATAATTCAACACTTAAACCAAAATAACGAATGTGAGTAGAAGCTTGTGCTCTAACTGATGAACTAAATTGAACTCTCTCAAATCTTGAAACTTTCGTAATTAATTGACTTGGATAATTTTTTAAAAATGTTGGATCATCAGTTGAACTTAAATTATTACTTGAATAATATTGTTCCCTATCAAATAAAAAAAGATTATTAAAAGTTTCAATTTTTTGTGCATTCCTTTTATTTGATGATGCCTTTATCATTTCATGATTTGGTAATTTACCAGGTAATATAGGATAAATTGGTGGAGGATTTTGTGGACCTTTATCCCTTTTAGTTGTATGTTGAATTAAAGTAGCATTATTCCCATCTTCACCACATTTGGCTACCAATCTAATTGCAAAGTAACTAATATTTACATTTACTAGACTTGAATTCTTCTTCTTTTGTTGTTTACCATCATTAATTTTAGATTTAATATAAAAATTTTGATTTAAAAATTCATCTAATTCAAAGCCATACATTTCAAATGCTGACACTAAAGTGAAATAATTTCTTTTATATCCCACCCATGAACCATCTTCAGTTAATTCAAACCCTCTATCAAGTCTAGCATTTAAAAGTGGATAAGCTTCTTGATCATCACCCCAATAAATCTTATGATGTAATTTAGTGGTAGAAAATTCTGGCCCAACTCTAAATAAATTCTGGGACCTTGGTGCAACTTTCTTATTCTTGGGATCTACTTTCTTGGATTTAAGTAATGGTATTTCATTCGTAAATTTTCTCTTGTTTGATTTTAATTGTACTGATGGTATAGGTACGGTGTTTGGTGCAATGTTTGGTATATCCATTGATAATTTAACTGATGGACTTTGAGGAATTGGGAATAATTGTTCATCGTTATTAATTGACATAATTAATCCCTCAACTGAATATTTATTCAATAAGAATTTAGACTAAGAATTCGATTTCCCTTCTTTTTATTAAAGTAACACAAAACCAAATTATTTTATTTTAACTTGCGACTGATGTCTCATATTTAAATTTGAATTTAAAGATTTCATAATTTCTAAGTCACAACGGATATGAGAGTGTTAGGGAGTTGCATACATGTATATTAAGTCTGATTCATTACATATTCCCCGTTTACTGGTTGAAATTAAAGGAATTGGGAGTTAAGATGCTGGAATTACCGTAAATTGCTTGTAAAATAATGAAAAATACACGATTCAAACACTAAATCTCTTCACTGGTACGATTTCTTCAGTAAATGGTATACAATATTTATTTCTATTCCTATATAATAGCCTTTTGAGTCACTAAAGTGGTAAATTTACCTAGTTAAAGAAGTTGAGACAAGGTAGGAAAATAGTTTTTACTTTTTCATCACCCTATTTAATCTTTTTTATATATTTTAATGTTGATACAGAATACTCGTCTACACATTATAAGGCTACACTATTTAAATATACTAAATTCCACATTTTTGGTCATTATCCTGAATATGACCACCTAAAAATTTAAAATTTCAACAATTCGGGAGTGTGGTCTAGTGGTATGATTCTCGCTTTGGGAGTGTACATCAGTACAATTCGAATTTGCGAGAGGCCCTGGGTTCAATTCCCAGCTCTCCCCCATATTTTTTTGCAATTTTTTTACTTGAATCCTTTTTTTAATCTAAAGTATTATTTTTACTTGTTATACTCTAAGTCGGTGTCCTCTGTGTATACATTTAGTATATAAGACTGTTTTAAAAAAAATTGGTATTTTTTTTTGTTGAATTTCACAACCATTTTGTGAGTTTCACAGAGCATATAAAAACTTGAATTCTGGGTGAAAAATTATGAAAAAAAGAGGAAATTGATATTAGAATATAATTACCTGATTAAGTGACCACTGGAACCATATCTCTTGCACATATTTAATCATATTCTTCAAAAAATCAATTCACCTAGAATCCTATAAGACGATAGAAGATAAGAGAACCATCTTTTCTGAAAAATTGAGATTTTGTTGGAAAATCACAGTTGTCATGTCCCATTCTAAAGATCAAGAAACGATAGTTTTAAAGATCTTGTCTTTTAAACCACATCAATACTATGAGATATTACAAGTGTCTAAGAGTGCAGATGAATCAGAAATAAAAAAATCATATAGGAAATTAGCTATAAAATTACACCCTGATAAGAATCCACACCCAAGAGCTGATGAAGCTTTTAAAATTTTAAATAAAGCTTGGGGGGTTTTAAGTGATCCTCAAAAGAAAAGTATATTTGATTCTACTGGTAGTGATCCAGATGCTAGGTTTAATCCAAGTATGTCAAGTAATTCAGCAAGAACAGCTCATAGTATGAATAGAGGATTCCAAGGAGGTGAAGGTTTATTTGAAGATGATATATTTAATTTCTTCTTTGGTAATCAAGGAGGTTTTAATCAAGGAGGATTTGGACAAGGAGCTCAAACATTTACATTCGGAGGTAATGGATTTACATTCCAAAGTTTCGGAGGACCAGGAGGTCAAGGATTTTCAAGAGGACCAAATGTAAGAAATAGAAGAACAAATGCAAATGCAAATGCTCAAGAAGATGAAGGAGTTTTCAAAATTTTAAAACAATTGTTACCTATATTATTATTTGTGTTGATTTCTGTTGTACCATCATTTTTTTCAGAATCAAATATCCCAGATTATTCATTTAATAAAACTACTAAATTTAATTTTGAAAGGAAAACACCAAATTTAAAAATTCCATTCTATGTTAATGAAAAATTTATGACCAAAAAAAATTACAAAGAAAGCCAATTAAATAATTTTGACCTGAAAGTTGAAAATTTATTCGTTCAAGATAAAAGGGCAAAATGTTCAAGAGAACAAGTAATTAAAAATGAATTGATAGAGGAAGCTCATGGTTGGTTTTACACTGATGAAGAAAAATTGGAAAAGGCAAATAAGTATCCAATGCCAAATTGTCAAGTTTTAAGACAATATAATTTAATTTAATATAATTTAGTGGTTTTTCATTGATAGTCTGATTTTTTTTTTTAATAGGAGTTTTTGTATTCATGAACGTATAGTATATAAAAGTATATAAGTTTTAGGTATAAATATAAATATATGTATAGAGAAACGTAGAATTTTAGAATTTCTATGATTTATATATTATTAAAAATAACTGAAACAAAAAAAATTAAAAAAATAAAAAGTATGGTCTAATTAGTTGAGCATACTACTCTGATAGTTGGATTAACATCAACTGATACTAAATCAATTGAACCAACAATCCATTTATTACCATTCCAATTAACTTTTTGAACTTCAACATTATCAAATTGTGAAGTAACAACTGAAAGAAATTGTTGAATTGGATGACCATCTTTTGAATCACAACTTGCACCAATTGAAGTTGAAGCACCTAATCTAATTGTCATACTTGGCTTAATAGTGTACAGAACACCAAAGTTACCTTGAGTTAAAGCAAGCAGAAGTGAAAGTTTACCTCTATTAGCTAAATTAAAAGTAAAACTAACTGATGAATCAATACCACCTTGACCATCATTATTACCATGGATTAATTTTGGAGTTAATGGAATTTGAAAATTATTTTGTTTAGTTTTAATACTATTTTTAAAATCATAAATATCAACAGATGGTGATAATCCAATATCTTGAGTAATATAATATTTAAGACTTGATTGATCAAAAATTCTTGAATTTGGATTTTTGGAAATAAAATCAAGTGTAATCACTTTATTATTTGGTACATTAATATCATTATATTGATCATTAAATGGTCTATGATCTTGAGTTAAATCAATAGGAGTTGACTCATCTGCTGCATTGATTGAAAATGTTTCATTAGCTGATAATGGAGGGATAACTAATGATAACGCTTGGGAAATTAAGATTAATACTGTAATCAATTTCATGGTAAAAAGAAAAGTTGATGAAGAATAAAAGAAAGGGGAAAAAAAAAAACGAACAAGTGGGCCATATTCCAGTCTTATATAGTCTTAGTAAAGCACCATCATAGAACTTTCAATCTCATTATAATATTTCAAGTAAGAGTTATAGTTTTAATACGCTATCATAAAATGGTAAGAAGTTTTTTTTTTCACAGACGCATAAAAAGCTGTCATCTTATCGGTTTATGACATCATTAATATCATATCTCCGTTTTATTTTGTTTTATCAGTTAAGGGGTGGTGAAGTGAATATTGTAACTTGAAGAGATGTAAAAAAATAAATATATCATTAAGAATTAGGAGTATTTGGTAGTCAATTGGAATAAGGGGGGGCAATAAATAAAAAATTCAAAGCATTTTAATAGAGCGAACTTGAAGCCTCTATAAACCGCAGATTGTTTGCAGGCTAAAAATAGTGGATAATTATACTGGTTTTCTCCTTCCTTGAAGACTTATACCATTGTATATAGATATACTTCTTCATGTATCACGTACACCTTACCCCAATAAACACTTCTATCCTCTCCATTCTCATACGAATTAAACGTTAATATGTTTAACAATTTTTTTAATCTCTTCAGATCCTTTTTAGTGTTTTAATGTTAGTCGAAGTCGCAATAAAAATCTATTTTTGATCCCCTAACAGTATTTTGCTTATAAAGTTTATTTTAAAAAAACTTTTAGTCAAAGGATAATTTAATAACTTAAATTTATATTCATTTAAACTAGAATTCAAGTGTAATAATAAAAGAATTTACACCATAGATTGTTGTTAGATATTTGGAATATTTTTAATAATTTCTGGGAGTTGTTATTGTTATTTGAAAGTAAAGAGGTCTGTTCATAGTGATATTATAATCAGAGTGGATTGTTGTACTGTTAAGAAAAAAACAAAAACACACACATAACAGTCGCCCAATTTGCCCATTCACCCACATTTCAATCCTCATTTATTAAAAAAAGTATCCAAAATAACACCATCAGCTAAGAGACAAAAAGTAGAAGGTATGGATTCAATAGAATTGTTAAAAATTCTTGAAGATCCAGATCTTTATGCTAAAAATGCCCAACTTATACGAGAGAATTTAATCAAACAAATTAAAACTCAAGATAATGTTATTTCAAATTTAAATAGTGAATTAGAAAGAAGTAGAACTGCAAATAAAGCTTTTAAACAAGCATTATCTGAAATTGGTACAGTTGTTATTTCTGTTGCAATGGGTGATTTATCAAAAAAAGTTGAAATTCATACAGTTGAATCAGATCCTGAAATTTTAAAAGTTAAAATTACAATTAATACAATGATGGATCAATTACAGACTTTTGCTTCTGAAGTTACAAAAGTTGCAACTGAAGTTGCAAATGGTGAATTAGGTGGTCAAGCAAAAAATGAAGGTTCTGTAGGTATTTGGAGATCTTTAACTGATAATGTTAATATTATGGCTCTTAATTTAACAAATCAAGTTAGAGAAATTGCTGATGTTACAAGTGCTGTTGCAAATGGTGATTTATCAAGAAAAATTAATGTTCATGCTCAAGGTGAAATTTTACAATTACAAAAAACTATTAATACTATGGTTGATCAATTAAGAACTTTTGCTTTTGAAGTTTCAAAAGTTGCAAGAGATGTTGGGGTTTTAGGTATTTTAGGTGGTCAAGCTGTAATTGAAGGTGTTGAAGGTATTTGGAAAGAATTAACTGATAATGTAAATGCTATGGCTCTTAATTTAACAACTCAAGTTAGAAATATTGCAAATGTTACAACAGCTGTTGCAAAAGGTGATTTATCAAAAAAAGTTACAGCTGATTGTAAAGGTGAAATTTTAGATTTAAAATTAACAATTAATCAAATGGTGGATAGATTACAAAATTTTGCTTTAGAAGTTACAACATTATCAAGGGAAGTTGGTACTTTAGGTATTTTAGGTGGTCAAGCAAATGTTCAAGATGTTGAAGGTGCTTGGAAAGCTGTCACAGAAAATGTTAATCTAATGGCAACAAATTTAACAAATCAAGTTAGATCAATTGCAACAGTTACAACAGCTGTCGCTCATGGTGATTTATCACAAAAAATTGATGTTCATGCTCAAGGTGAAATTTTACAATTAAAAAATACTATTAATAAAATGGTGGCATCTTTACAATTATTTGCTTCAGAAGTTTCAAAAGTTGCAAGAGATGTTGGTATTAATGGTAAATTAGGTATTCAAGCTCAAGTTAGTGATGTTGATGGTTTATGGAAAGAAATTACTTCAAATGTTAATACTATGGCTTCTAATTTAACTTCACAAGTTAGAGCTTTTGCTCAAATTACAGCTGCAGCTACAGATGGTGATTTTACAAGATTTATCACAGTTGAAGCAAGTGGTGAAATGGATGCTTTAAAAACTAAAATTAATCAGATGGTTTTAAATTTAAGAGAATCAATTCAAAGAAATACTGCTGCAAGAGAAGCTGCTGAATTAGCAAATAGTGCAAAATCAGAATTTTTAGCAAATATGTCTCATGAAATTAGAACCCCATTAAATGGTATTATTGGTATGACTCAATTATCTTTAGATACTGAATTAACTCAATATCAAAGAGAAATGTTATCAATTGTTCATAATTTAGCAAATTCTTTATTAACAATTATTGATGATATTTTAGATATTTCCAAAATTGAAGCAAATAGAATGACAGTTGAACAAATTGATTTTTCATTAAGAGGTACAGTATTTGGTGCATTAAAAACTTTAGCAGTTAAAGCAATTGAAAAATCATTAGATTTAACTTATCAATGTGATTCATCATTCCCAGATAATTTAATTGGTGATTCATTTAGATTAAGACAAGTTATTTTAAATTTAGCAGGTAATGCAATTAAATTTACTAAACAAGGTAAAGTTAGTGTATCAGTTAAAAAATCAAGTAGAACAACTGAAAATGGCGATGAAAAATTATTACTAGAAGTTTGTGTTAGTGATACCGGTATTGGTATCGAAAAAGATAAATTAGGTTTAATTTTTGATACTTTTTGTCAAGCTGATGGTTCAACAACAAGAAAATTTGGTGGTACAGGTTTAGGTTTATCAATTTCAAAACAATTAATTCAACTTATGGGTGGTGAAATTTGGGTTACTTCAGAATATGGTCATGGTTCAAATTTTTATTTTACAGTTAGTGTTTCACCATCAAATATTAGATATAATAGACAGACTGATCAATTATTACCATTTAATTCTCATTATGTTTTATTTATTTCAACTGAACATTCAGATAGTGAATTAAATGAAATTAAAAGTGGTATAATTGAATTAGGTCTTATACCAATTATTGTTAGAGATGTTAAAGATGCTAATTTAACTGAACCTGTTAAATATGATATAATTATTATTGATTCAATTGATATTGCAAAAGATTTAAGATTATTACTGGAAGTTAAATATATTCCATTAGTTTTATTACATCATTCAATTCCTGAATTAAATATGAGAGTTTGTATTGATTTAGGTATTTCATCTTATGGTAATACTCCATGCACAATAACTGATTTAGCATCAGCTTTATTACCTGCTTTAGAATCAAGATCAATTTCTCAAAATTCTGATGAATCAGTTAGTTATAAAATTTTATTAGCTGAAGATAATTTAGTTAATCAAAAATTAGCTGTTAGAATTTTAGAAAAACAAGGCCATCAAGTCCAAGTTGTTGAAAATGGTTTAGAAGCTTTTGAAGCTATTAAGAAAAATAAGTTCGATGTTGTTTTAATGGATGTTCAAATGCCTGTTATGGGAGGTTTTGAAGCAACTGAAAAAATCAGACAATGGGAAAAGAAATCAAATCCAATTGATTCTTTAAGTTTAAGAACTCCAATTATTGCATTAACTGCACACGCGATGTTAGGAGATCGTGAAAAATCATTAGCTAAGGGTATGGATGATTATGTTTCAAAACCATTAAAACCAAAATTATTGATGCAAACAATAAATAAATGTATTCATAATATAAAACAATTGAAAGAATTGTCAAAACAAAATAATTCAAATAGGACTTCAAGTTTTGCTAAAAATTTAAAAAATGGTGTAATTGAATTAAATATTTCAAATACTTCAACTTCAAGTAATTCACCAAATGAAAGTAATAAAATTGTTCAATTACCTGATGATCCAAGACCTGAAAGTCCAAAAATGAGGAAAACTAATTCTAATAATGATATTTTAATGAATAACGAAAAACCAGAAAGACCAAGTTTAAGTAAAAGTAAATTTGTAACAGAATCAAGTATAACTGTTGTTAAATTAGATGATTTTACTAAATCTGAAGACTAGAGATTTTGTTTCGTGTAGATGAAGATTGAACCTTTGATAGAATAAAATTAAAAAAAATTAGAAGCCACCCAGAGAGACAGAGAGAGAGAGAGAGAGAGAGAGAGAGGATTTATACCCAAGTAATAGCACATTAAATTAGTGTGTGTATTTTAGTTATGTTAACAATAAAATAAATATTTGAAATTCTTTTCCCCTTATTCCCTTTGGTTATAAATTATTTTTTTCTTTTTTTTTAATAAATGCTTTTTTTACCAAATGGTCTCTTGCCATTTGATTAAATCTTGACTTTGTTGGTATACATCTTTTTGCGTTTTCTTTCTCATATAAAAGATTGGACAATCATTATTAGAACATAAAACTTCTTGGTATAATGATCCTTGACATCTTTGACATTCAGTCCATAATCTTGAAAATTTATGTTCTAAATAATTAACTTGCGCTAATGCATTACAATATAATCTTGGTCCTTCGCTTATACAATTTTGACATAATGCTCCATTATTACCTGGTTTTAAAGGAGTTTTACAATTCTTACAAGTTTCAGCCTTTTTAGCAAATCTTAATAATCCTCCACTTGTTGGTGCTGCTCTTTTAACTGTACGTGTATGATCACCATTTAATAATTCTTTGGCTCTTTTTTCACCCATAATTGGTTCAAAAATTCTCATTAATGGATTTGATAATTGATTCTCTAAGTAATATGTAACATCAATTGGTAATGAATTTTCTAAAACATATAAAGGATCTTCAGATTTATCATAATTTTTAGCTCCCGCTGGTCCTTTAATAATAACGTATGCAACTCTATCGCCTAAAGTTGGAGCAGAACCTGGATCTCTCTTTTTCATTCTTTCAGCTAAAACAACATGTGCTTGTTTAGCTGCATAATCAACTTTTGAATAAGCTTTAGTAATAACTAATTGTGATAAATCAACTCTATTTTGTAATAAATCTGCAATAGTTTGTTTAACAAACCTTTCAGCTCTTTCAACATCCCTTTCCTTTAATATTAAATCCAAGACTTTAGTAATAACATTTTGAACTAATCTACAATTATCTCTTCTAACTGTTTCAATACCCTTTGTATCCATTTTATCAAATTTTTTAGGATTTGTCCAATATAATCCAGCGTATCTTTTTTTATTAATTAATAAATATGGCCAATAACATTTTTCAAATTCTAATTTAATAGGATTTTTAAATTTTGTTGAAACATATTCAGCTGCTTCTTCACCTAATCTCATACTTTCTTCTAAACTATCAGTACCAAATTTAACCATAACTGAATCAGTATCACCATAAATAACTTGAGAATCAAATTCATAACCATTTTTTTTACTATAATAATCTTGAACTTCAGTTTTAGTCTTTTCAATCATTTCTCTACCAAAAGCTGTAGTTGATGATGAAATAGCTAAACATGGTAATTTACCAACAGTTGCACCAGTGAAACCATAAACTGAATTTGCTGAAATTTTTAAAGCTAATTGTCTACCATTTAAAACATCTTTTTTAAATGGATCAGTTTCTTTCTTTAAATCAGCTTTTGCCTTTTTTCTTGCACTTAATAATTCCAGTAAAATAGTTGGTAAAATACCTACACGTTTATGATCTTTAACAAAATAATCACCGTTTGGCGTCTTTGTATAATCATCTTCTGTTAAATTATAATTACGAATTGTTTGTTGATTAATTAATGTTGTATAACATAAATTATGAGCCATCATAATAGATGGATATAAAGAACTAAAATCTAGCGTAGCAATTGGTTTATCATAATATCCTCTAATTGGTTCAATAACTGTGGCACCTTCATATTCTTCATTTGAACCTGAACTTTGCATATTTGGAATAACAATATCATCTTCAAGACATTTCCTAAATAATTGAGAAATAACTTTAATTTGTTGACCTCTTGCTAATAAATATGGGAATGGAACACCAGTAACTCTTGCCATTTCAGTATAATTAACAAGACACATTAATTTTTCAAGTAATCTTAATGGTAAATAAGCATCTTTTAAACAATAAACTGCTAATCTTCTTCTTGTTTCTGAATCTCCATTTTGTAAATCAGTAATAATTGAATGTGGAACATCTTCCTTTTGTTCACCTAAGAAATGTGCAGAAACTGAATTTAATGTATAACTTCTTAATTTATATTCTCTTTGAATAAATTGTAATAAATCTAATTGCATTCTTCCATCAATATTAGCAACTTTATTTTCTCTTGTACCATAAGCTCTTGAACTAAAAGTTGAATCTTTAAGTTCTTGTTTAACATATTTTAATCTACCAAAAAATGGGAAATTTTTTAATCCTAATGCTGCAGCTCTATCTAAAACATATGGGATATCAAAATTAGTAGTATTATAACCAATAATAAGATCAGGATCAACTTTAACAATAAAATCTTTCCAATTCATTAACATATCTTCTTCAGTTTCATTTGCAAAAATTTGTGATCCAATAATTGGTGAACATGATTTAACAGTAAATACATTTCTTACAAATGGTTTAGATTGACCATAAATCAGTACAACATTAGCTATTTGAATAACTGGATCATGTTGAGCTTCAGGGAAAATTCCCTTTCTACCAGCACATTCAATATCAAATGATAAAATACGCAAAGGTGCCATTTTTAACCATTCACCTTCTGATGCATGACTTATTAAATCTTTATAATTAATTGTACATTCAATTTGACATGTTGAAATACAAGAATCAGCCTTTGTTAATTTATATTTACCATGAGGTAATGTAATCCATGACATACCTGTGATTTTACAATCAACCATTAATCTTAATAAATAATTAATATTATCATAAGTAATTAAACCTTCTGGGAAAAATTGATTATATTGTACTTCACCTTTTTCAAAACCTGTTCTTAATCTTGTCATATTCCTTGTATTATTTGCAAAGATTCTGAAAAATGATGATTTTAAATTATTATTAAATCCCCAAATTGATTCTTTATTTGAAATTTCAATATTTTGTATCCCTTGAAAATTATTCAAAAGATACTCTGTAAATGGTTTTAAGTCATCATCAATTGAAAATCCTCTTGGAACTGGAACATAAATATAATGTAAGAATCCAGTAACAGTACATGAAATAGAATTACCAACTTCGGTAATACCAAAGAATCTAGCAACTGAATTATCACCCATTGTAGTTTCTTCTGCATCTAAATTTTGGAATGAAATATCCATTTGATCCCAATTCTCAGGTAAGTTAGGTCTATCCCAAGATTGATTCTCAGGAGTATTAGATGTCTCAGAATGCATTGTTAATAATTGTTTCTCGAAAGTTGATCTAGTATCAGCATTTTTATTATCACTTGGTTTTTTCAATTTCTTAAGTAAATTGTCTTGACTTTCAGATAATTGAGTGACACCTCCATGTAACGCCACTTGCAAGCTTTGAGTAGTAGTAGGTGCTGCATGAGCATCGTCACTATCCTCTTCGAATTCCCTTTTGGACATGATTACAATTCTCTGTTACCTTTATCCTACAGGTATTGTTAAGTCTTCACCTCAAATGGATTAGAAATGTATATACGCGTTCGCGTTGATGTGTCGTTAAAATATCATCAGAATTGCAAAAAGGTCGTGGGAGGCTTTTCTCTTTTCTTTGCAGATTTTAATTGAATTATGTGAACTGTCTCTTCTCTAAATCCATTACCTATAACTAGTAAAACTCAAGTCACTCATCAATATCTCTAAAACCGCCAGTAAAATCTCAGTGATTTTTTTGTTTTGCGAAGTCCGCCTGTGTACTGGGAATTTCTCGATTTCATTCTCATTCAGAGTTTTGCAACCAGCGGTTAATGGATGAATTTAAGAATAAACCAAAGTTGGCTTACAGGTTCTTGGGCGATTATATAGATGAGTTGAATAACAAGGTTATTGAATTATGTGAAAAGTTGGTCAAGAAAGACGAAGATAATTTGATGCTATGTGCAGAGATTCAGCGACTAAATTTAAAGATACTTGAATTATCAAATGAAGTAGTTCAATTAAGACAAAAAGTTTATGATTTAGAGTACCCCAAGGAGACTTGAACTTTTTGAAAGAAAAGAGGTAAGTATTATTATTAGTCTCCATTTTTCTCCAATATATTTTGAAATCTATAATCTATACATTATACATTATACATTATACATTAAACATTGAACTCCTTTAAATCATTCAATAATTTACCATGAAGCATATTTAAAGATTTCATAAATGCTTCATTATTTGGTTTAGGAGTTGTAAATGTACACAAGGTTTTGAAAAATTCAATTAATGATATGGAATATTTTTCAGATTCCTTTATTGAATAATCAAATGAAATACTTTCAAAAAGTTCGTCATCATTGAAATTTTCATTCCCATTATCATCATTACTACTATCATTAAATATACTAGAATAATGATTATTCATTGAAATTTTAAAACTAAAATTATTATTATAATCTTTAGAAATTAATTTCGGTTGTGAAAATTTTTTAATCCAAAAATTTTTAGATTCAATTGATTTAATTGAATTATTTAAATTTAAAAATACTGTAAGATCAATTAAATATTTAAAATTTTCATTTGTTGATTTAAAAGTATTAGAATTTAAATTTGTTAATAATAATTGAAGTAAAGAATCTGAATTATTATTAATATATGAATCAATTAAATTTAAATTAGTATTATTAATTGAACCATTAAAAACTTTTACTAAATTATCTTCAAAAATTTCAAACGTTATTAGTTCATTATTTAATTTAAATCTTTTAGTATCATTTAAATCATTTAAAAAATTTTCTTCTTTATCAATTAATTCTAATTTTGAATTTAAAAATTTATTATCAGTTTTTAAAAATCTTAATGAATAAATTGATTCATTAATCATTTTTAATAAAATTTTACTTGTTAATTTTAATTCATTATTTGAATCTTTATAAATTTTTTCAATTAAATTTATCATTTCAATTAAAATACTTAAATATTTATTAAAATTAGAATTTTTAAAATTTATTTTTAAAATTAACCAATTAATAATTGATAAATTACATGGTAATAAAAAATTTTGTGATAAATAATCTAAACCATTATTAAATATTTTATTATCAATTTTATTATTAATTAATGCAGTTATTGATTGTTGATAAATAATTGGTATAACTTGATGAATTTGTCTTGCATCAATTGATTTTATAATTTCATCACTTAATCCACCTTCTGATTCATTAAATAATGAACGAATCCAATCATTCATTAAATTTGAACAATTTTCAATTATTATTTTATCATTTTCATTAGATTTATCACCAATATCTGTAAGATTTAAAAAATTTAATTTAAAATTATTTAAATAACTTGTAAAAAATGAATTTTTTGTTTTAATTTCAAAATTCCAATATTTTGAAATTTTTATTAAAAATAAAATTAAATTACCAAAATATCCATAAAGTTCTTGAAATGATGATTCATTATCATCATTAATTTTATAAGAATCAGTATCAATTAATTTAATTAAATTAAATATAACTTCTTTATTAGATAAATTAAATAAAAATAAATTAAATAATTTATCATTTTGTAAAATTAATAAAATTAATCTATTTAATTTTTCAAAATTTAATTCATTAATTAATAAATTAATAAAATTTTCAAAAGTTTTAACTAATTCAATTTGTTTATTTGCAAAAAATTCAATTTTACTTAATACTTTATTAAAATATTCAATTAAATCAGATTCTTCAATTGATATAAATTCACAATTAATAACATATAATTTATCATTAACAATATCATTAAAATTTCCAATTGAATTAATATTTGACATTTCATGAATTAAAGTTTGTTGATTAATTTTTAATTCATTTGGGAAAAATTTATGAAATGATTTAATTGATAAATATTTATTAAATATTAATGATTTAATAAAATTTTGTTTTAAAATTTTAAAATCAAACAGTTCTTTAAAATTATTAAAATTATTTGAATTATTTGTATTATCTGGGAAAAGTTCAAATACTTTAATTAAAATATCATCTAAATTATCAGTTTTATAATATTGAATTAATTTTGGTAATCTTGAATATAAATAATTAATCCAATTATTGAATATATATTTCTTTTGTTTAGAAATTATACAATAATTAATACCATTAAAAATTGAATAAATTAATTTATAACAATCACCATTAAAATTTTGATTAAAATTATTAATTAATAAATCATTATCAGGTATTTCAAATTTTTTGAAAAAAGTATTAAACCAATAAAAAATCTTTAAGTTTTCATAATTTTTATAATTCTTTGATTTATAATTTAATTTTAAATTTGTTAATTTGGATTGTAATCTTGAATTTTTATTCAGAAAATAAGTTTTAAATTTATTATTACAATATTCTAATTGTTTTGAATAATTATTATTAGTAAGGAAAACTGATAATTGATTCATAAATTTCTTAAAAGGTTCTAAATCTTTAATATCAAAAATATTTATTAATATATCCCAATTAAATATTAATTCATTTATCAAAACTTCATTATTTTCATTCAAAACAAAATTTGAATAATCGATAAAATATTTTAAAAATAACTCAATTTGTTTTATTAGGTATAACTTTGATTGACATTTTTTTAATAACCTAATTTGTTGGTTAATTGGTAATTTTATCATGGATTCCCAAAATAATTTAAAATCTTTAATTGATACTAACACAAGATAATTTTCATTACTTGAATCTTCTAGTAAATTTCTGAATTCTCCTGAACTTATGGCTGTTTCATTCCTACATTGTTCAAATAATCTAATGAACTGTTTATCTGAGATCTTACGCTTATTGGATAACAATACCAATTTCTCCAAACTTGCCATGGTTAGTATTCGATTCTTTATGGGGCCCAAATTTGATTTTTTTTTTTGGAATATCTCGCATTTAAAATAGAGACAAAATAATGAAAAAAATTGAGGATAAAAATGAAAATAAATTGGATGCAAAATGATAAGGGAGAGGTGGTAAATAATAAATTATTATATAATAAAAAGTCTATAAAAGTAGAGTTACAGTAAAAAAACAGACAAAATTTAACGAAAAAGCAAAACCAAAGTACAAGACACCCATTACCAAATGTTTTTATCATCCTTGTTCCAAATAGACTTTTCAGTCCAATCCCAATTTTTTGTATTTAAATCTAAGAAATTTAAATTAGTGTTTAATGATTGATTACTCAAATTTAGATCTGTATCATAAATCTTTGGTTGATTAGTTTGTAAATGTGAAAACAGACTAGGAACCGAGAAATTTGAATAAATTTGAGGTTGAGTTAATGAAGGTTGATTCAATGACTGTTGATTCAAAGAATTTTGATTCAATGAAGTTTGATTTAACGACAGCTGATTTAATGAAGCTTGATTTAATGCAGTAGAATTCAATGAATTAGAATTCAATGAATTAGTGTTATAAGAATGATTCAAACCATTTATGCTAGAATTTTGATTTTGATATGAAACTTGATGGACTGGATTGTAGGTTTGATTCATTCCTTGATTATTTTGGTACATTGAATACTGATTGTTCATATAATTATTTTGATGATGAGAATGTTGATTAGAAACCTTCATATTATTATAATTCATGTTATGATTCATATTACGATTCATATTATGGTTCATATTATTAGTCATGTTATTGTTAACATTATTATTCATAATATACTTCTCATGACTAGCATTATTACCAGAATAAATTGCATTATAGTAATTATAACTGTTATAATGAAAATTTTTATGATTTGAAAATTTTGAATTTGAGACTATAAGTTCATTAATAGTTTCATATTGACTACTAAATGGTATGATTTCTAGTTCCCTTTTTGGATACATATTTTGTACATAAATGCTAATGTGATATTAATTTTAAAATGCAGATGGTTGTAAAAAAAACAAAAACTTGAACAAAACTGAAAAATCAACGAAATGGCTTAAAAAGCAAAGGAAAACACAAAAATTTTAAACAGAATACAATATATGTTGATTTTTTTGATCTGACCTTTCTTTATCTTTGAATGTTAATAATATATACAATCTCAAATGAGTGTAAGGGTTCCGGTAAACTTGTTATGAAGATTTGAATAGGTTGAAAAATTTCTTCGCTCAATAACGCGACTAAGTCCAGATTTTATTTAAACCATCCATAAAGAAAGAATCCTAACCTCTCTTGAATGCTTGAGATTTCAAAGTCCAACATGACCCAAAGAGTTTAGTACTTCAGTGTTATTTGAAAGAGAGAGATCCTAAATGTATATGAATATGAGAAGTTAGGTCAGCAGTAGACTGATATCCAATTTTTGGCTGGATTTGTGTAATCAATTATCACAAGACGTGTTGATTACCTTAATTGGGTTATTATACTAATCAAATTGATGATATGTATACTTGAGTTCAGTTGAATCGAGTCCCAGAAATATGTACTATATTTCTATGCTGTTACAGTATCTCTCAAGATACTAGCATATCAAGTTCAAAACCAGATGTCAACTTAAGCACTAACGTATTCAAAGAAGGTCATAATATACTTACTAACCTGATGGTTCAAAGAGAATGACCCTTTAACGTTTATGATAAATTTGATCTGGAAATAAGACCATTCCATTCTCTTGACCTAGTCCTGCTTTTAAATTTCATGAATAACATGAATCATGCGTCTATTGTTATATTAACACAACGAAAGGCCTTCAATTCCAAACCCTTTACATTATAATCTCTTAAAATTATTCATTTCGTTATCGTATCCTAATTGATATAGGATTTATCACCAGAAATTTAATACTTCTCAAACTTTCAAAAAATCTAAAAATCTCATCTCATCGCAGTTAAAATAATTTTTCAATTAAGATGATTAGAACTGTCAAACCAAAGAATGCCCGTTCTAAAAGGGCTTTAGCTAAGAAGGAAGCTAGAATGGTTGAAAACACCAAAACAGCTTTATTTGTTCCTGGATCTACTGGAAACAAATTTCTTCATGATGCAATGATTGATTTAATGGCTATGAAAAAACCAGATATTAAAAAATTCTCCAAAAAAAATGAAATTAGACCATTTGAAGATCCAAGTACTTTAGAATTCTTTAGTGAAAAGAATGATACTTCATTAATGGTATTTTCTACTCATAATAAAAAAAGACCAAATACTTTAATATTTACAAGATTTTTTAATCATAAAATATATGATATGATTGAATTATCAATTCAACAAAATCATAAATTACTTCAAGATTTTAAAAAATTAACTTTCACAGTTGGTTTAAAACCAATGTTCACATTTAATGGACCAGCATTTGATAGTCATCCAGTTTTCCAACATTTAAAATCATTATTTTTAGATTTTTTCAGAGGAGAAGAAACTACTTTACAAGATGTCGCTGGTTTACAATATATAATTGCATTATCAGTTGGTGAAATAGAAGATCCAAATTCAAGTAATTTACCATTATTACATTTCAGAAGTTATAAAATAAAATCATATAAATCTAATGAAAAAGTTCCAAGAATTGAAATTGATGAAATTGGACCAAGATTAGATTTTAAAATTGGTAGAAGATTAACACCTGCACCTGAACTAGAAAAAGAAGCACATTTGAAACCTAAACAATTAAATGTTAAAGAAAAGAAGAATGTTACCACTGATTTCATGGGTGATAAGGTTGCTCAAATCCATGTTGGTAACCAAGATTTAGGTAAATTACAAACTAGAAAGATGAAAGGTTTAAAATCAAAATACGATCAATTATCTGATGATGAAGAAGAAGGATTTGATGAAGATGAAATTTATGAAAATGATGATTTATCTGAATATGAATCAGCTAATGATGGTGAAGTTTATGAAAATGATGATGATGATTTAAACCCTGTTAAAAGACAAAAAATTTAGTATTACTCTTGTTTATGAGAAGGTGTATATTATATATAGTTAATAAGAAAATGCGTGTCATAGCGAAAAAAAAAATAATTCTGAGTACGCTGCTCTCAAATGCGACTTGTAGCTTTATAGAAGAGTGTAAACAGCTTTTTTAAGAGAAATTGGAATTTGTATCTTTCCATCAAGAGGAGAAGTTCATAGTCGAAGAGATAATGACGAAACCATTGTTTAAACCAAGGAAGCCAAGGGTGATCGATGTGGCTACTAAGAAATCGTTGTTGAATCATATAAATAAATCCAACAGCTCAATCTTGGAATTGACAAAAAATGAATATTATTGTGTTTCCAGATTACCTGCTTTACCATCCATTTTGAACGGTGGTGAACTATTGAATGGATATACAGATAATGTATCAAACTACTCAGTGGTGATTTCACCTAAAGGCGTGTTTGTTTGGTCATATAAATCGACTGATGCATCGCCGTTAGTTTTAGAATTTCCATTTGAAAATAATAATGATAATATATTACCTTTAGCAATTTTAACAAAACCATTAAATGGTAATGGTAGAGAACCAGGGATTGTTATTATAGATGTAAACGTAGGACACTTGAAATTCTATGAAAATGTTCAACATTCTCCAGCTTTAGGATTAATAGACAATAAAAATTTTGAGATTAAAATTCCAATTAGATCAGATAAAGGTGAACTTATAACGTTTGCTGAAAATCTTGAACCAGCTGGGATAGTAATAGTAACATCATGGAAAAGAGTTTTATTAATAAGTCTTCGAGATTTCCAAAATAAACCAACCTTGAATTGTTTAGAATTAATCAAGCCATTAGGTAACTTTTTAAATTTTTTTAAATTTGGTTCTAATGATATAAATGAAGATATCGTAAGTATCAAACCAGGAGTTATACTGAGTAATGGGGCTGTGCAAGAAATCATAATTCAAGAGATTAATGGATTAGTTCATACTTTTAGTATTGAATTAAGTTCAACTGAAGGAAAACCATTCATAAATGATTCCAATTCTTTTAGACATTCTTTGAATCCTTATATAGAGAACGCTATTGATACATTCAAAGTATCCCAGATTAAATACGTGGATATCTGGAAATTAAAAACTGTTGAAACTGAAAACACATTTTTATTATTATGTCTGGTAAATAATGATTTAGTCATGGTAACTTGTAGAATAGATAAAAGTGGTGTTTTGGTATATGGTTCACATAAGACTAAAACAGTCACGAAATATAGTGGTAGGGCAAAGTTATTCGTTCCTTACCCTGAAACAACTGCATTTGTATTTGTCGATAACACCGTAATACTAACTGATATGGACTATTCATATTTCCTGACGCAGGGGACTATCCTGTTTCATAAACCTCGTTATGAAGATTCTATCCCAATCAAGGATGGTATTGACATTATTGGGTTGGGTTATGAAAATAAATCAACTGATTCAAACGCTTCATTAATACTATTGACGTCAAACTCCGGAGTTTTAAGAGTAGAAAGATTTTTTAAAACTAGTGGTTCACATAACACCTTAGATTATTCAAATCCTAAAGCGTTTATTAAATCACATATAGAACAATCAATCTTTTATTCAAATTCCGAAACTATTAGCTTCAAATTTGGTGATGAGTTGAATTTAGAAGTTGTTTCACAAGCTTTAGAAGAAATTGTTGAAGAAATCATTAATTCAACCTCACAATATTTACCAAGTTCATTACCCACTACAAGACTTTTATTAGAGAAGAAATGTGAAGTATTAAATAATTTAATTGAATTTATTAAAACGTTAGGTATAAAAATTGATGAATCAATGAATTTAAAAATTATATATGCATTAGAAAAAGTTCAATTTTCTTTAATATTTTATAATCATTTAGATAAAGATAATGGATTCTCCAAACAATGTAAAGAAGAATTAAAATCAATTCTTGTAAATGAATTCCCAGAATTTAATAATTCAAATGATATAATAAGACTTTTCTTCAATGCTAAATTAGAATCTATAAATTCAATTTTTTCAAAATTCATTACTAGAATAATTGAATTAGATTTAAGTTCACAACAATTATTAGAATTAATTACTGATTTGTTTTTCAATGGGATTTTAGTTATTGAATTAACTAATTCAAATGAAATTAATGTGAAAAGATCATGGATTTTTGAAACTGATGTGTTTTTCAATATTGAAAAATATTTCCAAACTAGATTTATGAATGATTTAGTGTTTGTTTACCCACAAGAAGTAAGGCAGAATATCTCCAAATTATGTGATGTATTTTATTATTTCATAAACCAAGCAATTTATTACATGACTCGTGAATCAAATAATACCGATTTACCAACTTACAAAAAATGGTATAATGTAAATAAATTAAAATGGATCCAGATATTAATTTCAAATAGATTAATTGAAGAATCAATTAGATTAGTTGAAAAATATCAAGATTTCAGTTCATTAGTAATAATATTAGAAGATGAACGTGATAAAATCATTGGGAAATTCGGATTCGAATCAATGGAATATAATGAATTAATCGTTAAATACTATGTTTATTTTGAGAAATATGGCTATAGCTTTGCCGAATCATTATTCAATTATTATGTTAGTACTGATAATATTCAAATTTTATTAACTGGGTTTAAAAGATATAAGAATTATTTAGAAGAATATTTACAAAGAAATGAAGACAAAGTATCTTCTATTTCATGGATTAATTATTTAAATGAAAATGATTTCACCAAAGCTTCCAATTCACTTTTAAAATCTGCTGATATTTATAAAAATGAATCACAAAGTAACCAAGAATTGAAATATGCATTAGCTAAATTATCTGCCATTGCATCCAAGAATGTTGATCCAACTGACGATGAAACCTTATTCACTATTGAGACCAAGTTAATCGTGATTAGAATCCAAAAATCAGTTTTCCAACATGTTAATGAATTTATACCACCAAGTCAAACAAATGAAGATGTAAAATTTGAAACTTTCGTTAAGAATTTCTTGAATAATAAAGTTGATAATCCAACATTGAAAGCTATTTTCAAACCAATATTCCCTCAATTTATTAATAACCAACAATTATCTGAAACTTTATTAATTGAATATTTAACATTTATAAAACCATCAATTAAATTTTCCAATGGATTTGCCAATGCATTCAAGATCGCAACTTTATTCACTGATGAAAACGATTATAAGATCAACATCAAAAAAATATGGTGTAGATTATTATCCATCACTGATGATTGGGATCAATTAATGAAAACAGGTTCAAAAACTGATCGTTTTGTAAAAGCCTTAGTTCAAAAATCAACTATTTGTAAAACCATCTTATCATTCTCAGATGACAAGGAAATAAATATTTTAAAAGAGTTGGTTGATGATAATGAAGAAATGTTCACTGATGAAAATATCTTACTTTCAGAATTAAATAAATCTTACTTCAATCAAGCAGTTAAGAACATTGAAAAATACGATATAATAAACTGGATTAAATCAGTTAAAGCTGAAGAAGAATTGTATTTTTAATATATATATATATATTACATTACCATAATTACCTATTACTATCTATATAAACACACCCTTTTATTCTCCTTGTGATTCATACATCGCGTCTTCTTCACCTTCCCCATCATCTTGCTCCCCATGTTCTTCATCATCTTTATCCAATTTAATTCTTACCAAAGTTTCAGGCATTGGAGTTCGTGTCTCATAATCCTCTTGGGAATACTTGTGTAGACTCAATGATGCTAATGATATGGATCGTATAACGTTTTGCCAAGTTGATAAAACTAATGCTACACTTTCTGTACCATCGACAATATTCTCTAATTTATGTTCTAGTTGTTCAAGTTGACTAGTTAAAACTTCAGTGTAATCTTTTATCTGGCTCAAACTGGCCAACTCTGCCTTCTTATCCTCTATCTTCTGTTGGATATGTTTAGATCTTTGCATCTTTAAATGATAAAGTATAATGGTTTATAATTTATTTACACCGCGAAGAAAAAAATACCAGTTTTGTAAACAAAAAGAAATCTTTACTCACATACATAAGAATGGCAAGGAAATCGACTGGTTCACAATCAATAATACACGAAGCAGCAGATAGAAGGCGGCAATGGGAAGAACAGGAACGGTTATCTAGACTCGAGACTTCAAATTCTCGATTATCCATGGACACTAAAGATTTGAAGGAAAAATATGAGCTTCAAAATAAGAGTCTTGCAAAGAATAATGCAATTATGGCATCTAAAATAACTGAAATGGAAAGTAAGATAAGTGATTTGATAAATGAAAACATCCAGTTACGTCTGAACCAAGTCAATGAAGAACTGAATAAGGTTCTAAATGAAAAATTTAGTAAATTAGAAAATGCATTGTTTGAAAAAGTTGATGATATGATGAGGATATTACAAGATTTTAGGGATTGTGAAGGTATAAGTAAACAATTAGATAGATCTAAGGCAAGAAAAGTGCCACAATCTGAAATTAGTATATCAGGTCTTTCAAGTACATTAACAACACCTTCTCCATTGGTATCTCAAATTCCTTTAGTATCCCAATTTTCACCAATAGTTACACCACAACCACATAAATTACAAGTATTTCAAGATATTTCACTTTCCCAACCAAAGAGTACTACAATTTCACAATTTTCAAATATTTCTGATGAATCTATGGATATTGAAGAACCTTATTCTCAACCTGTCACAAATAAAGATTTTATGAAGGCGAGAGTAGATGTGATTCAAGAGGCTAATGAACCAACCGAAGAAAACCAAAATGTGGAAAATATAACCACAAAAACCATTGAAGAAAATAAACTCGAAGGAACTACAAAACAGAAGGTAAAGAAAGAAAGGAATAGAAAATCTTTAGGGATTATTGAACAAATTAAAAGACCATCTAGAAGAAGAAGTACAGTTGATTATTCTGAACCTTCTTTAATTAAAAAGTTAAGAAGGGATAAACCTGAGTTAATTGATGCTGTTACAGAAGGGAATTATAAAAAGACAGAAAAGAATGACAGAGCTCCTTTATCAGAGATAAAGAATAATAATAAAATGAATAGGAAAAGACAAACTATGAATCCAAAAACAAAAGCCATTAATAATGACGTATCTGATAGTATCTTTGATTTTGTTGAAACTCCAAGTAAGAGTAATAATAGAAGATACACAATGACTAATTAATTCAATAAATTTAATATACAATTTAACTCTTAAACACTCATTTTCATCTTAATTGGACCATAAGGATCATATTCAGATATTTCAAAATCATCATATTTAAAATCATCAATAGATTTAATTTCATCTTTACGATCAGATTTAATTATTAATTTTGGGAAATTTCTTGGAGTTCTTTCAATTTGTTGTTTTAAAGCATCAATATGATCTAAATATACATGACAATCACCCATAGTATGAATAAATTCTCCACAATCCATATCAACTATATGAGCAATCATTTTAGTTAATAATGAATAAGAAGCAATATTAAATGGAACTCCTAATCCCATATCACAAGAACGTTGATACATTAAACAAGATAATTTTGGTTTACCATTTTCAGGGAAATTAACATAAAATTGACAAAATACGTGACATGGAGGTAATGCCATTTTACCAAAATCTGATGGATTCCAAGCTGACATAATAATACGTCTATCATATGGATTAGTCTTTAATTTGTGAATGATTTCTTGTAATTGATCAACACCTTGGCCAGTATAATCAGCATCACAATCAACGTATTTAGCACCGAAATGTCTCCATTGGAATCCATAAACTGGACCTAAATCACCAACTCTTCTTTCAGTTAAACCTAAAGAATCTAAATATTCACGAGACCCATTACCTTCCCAAATCTTAACTCCTAAATCAGATAATTTCTTACCATCAGTACATCCTGCAACAAACCATAATAATTCATGGATAATAGCCTTTGTGAAAACTTTCTTGGTAGTTAATAATGGGAATGAATCATTTGATAAATCAAATCTTAACTGTGGTGGGGCAAAAATCGATTTTGTACCAGTTCCAGTTCTATCTGGACGATGTTCACCTTCTTCTATAATTCTCTTACATAAATCCAAGTAAGCTTGTTCGGAATCGTTAGCAACTGTCATCTTTTTGGTTATTTGTTTGTAAGATCTTTAGATTAGCAACGCGTTTGCAAAATTTCGTGGATCAAAATTTTGAGTCTTAGTTACTCACGTAATTAAGAGAGAAAGAAAGAGAGACAAAATAGTCGTAAAACATATATTTATGCAGCAGTATATAAACTATAAACACACAAATCTAACTAAAAAAATCATTTTTTATCACCAAAAATGGCATCACTGGCTTGTTGAGTCCATGATTTACCATCTTCAGGGGTACCTTTACCAACAGCACTATCGACTGAATCAGTAATCTTATCCTTTAATTGTTCAGGAGTAGATTTTTGGGAATCTGGCTTTAATTTTGATTCTAATTTATCACCGATGTTTTTTCTTCCTAAGTCTGACATTGTTCTTTATTCTTTTCTTCTTCTTGTTGCTGTTCTTGTAGCTTTTGCTGTAGATTTCAAATGGGAAATTACCCTGATATTTATAGTTATTTTAAACTGTGGGTCTGTTAGTCGATGCATGATCACGTAGCGACGGAGTCCCATGTTTTAGTCAATAATGTTTCTAGATTCAAGCAATTGCTATTCATTGGGGTAAAACTGTGTAGCAACTAATATCTTGAAAAAGGGATTTCTCACAAAAGCTTAAATCAGCTTAAGTAAGCCTATATAAACAGGAACCATGCAAAGTATTTGAACCATTTTGGTTCAACTAATATACAATTTGCAGTTGCTATTACAATTTCATCATTTAAAGTTTGTAATGTTCCATCAATTATTACTTTTCTACCCTTGTGTTCCACGACTTTTGCTTTAACCACCACATTTGAATTTGGAGGCACTTGATTCTTGAAATCTATCGATAATTTTGCAGTTACTCCCTTTTTCGATGGTAAAAATGGGAATCCAGCAGCACATAATCCTTCATCTAGTAATGTGGATGTAATACCATTATGAACTTTCCCATCATCACTAATTAATTTTCCACCAATATGATGAAATGCATAGAATTCTCCGGTTTCCTTTTTCGTAAAAATTATTGGTTCAACTTCGAATAATTCTCTACCAAATAACAAACCCGAAGATACATAATTTCGTAAATGTTGAATTGGGAATTGTTTCCTATTATCGAATTTTATGAAATCAGGATCATTTTCAAGTTTTTGATAAATTGAAGTCCCCTTGATTGTTTTCAAAACTTCTTCATTCTCATCTGATTTAAAATTACTATATTGACTCTTTTTAATCGGGAAAAATGCAAAAGCGGCTGCTCCAGCAACCACTGGGAATGTAATTCTTGTTACTGCCCTAAACATCGTATGCTTCGTCTTGGGAAAAAAAAATGCGACTGAAATATTGGAGTTGCAACACAATCACATTTTTAAACCATTTTTAAAACAATTATAAAAGGGATTGAATATTTGTATAACCACTAAAATGCACTTTATATTTGTCTTTAAACAATGAAGTCATTACTAAAACCAAATAATCAAACTCGTCCATGTGAGCCATATTTCCAAGTTTATGATCTGAACTGTATTCAAATTTAAAATTTGAAACTGGTCCATTCACAAGATTTTTAAATAAATTCTTATTACTATCTACGGCAGTTTGGAAAGATAAATCACCAATCTTTTTAGTTGAACTTAAACGATCTGAAACATTTATGTATGAAAATCCCAAATCTGCCACAATTTTCATTCCTCTCATTACTATATTTCTTGGATTAATATTTTTCCCTTTAAAATCCCATACTAAAGAAAACTGCATTGGATCCAATTCGAATAAAGAATAATTATGTGTATCTTCTGTTTCTTTACATTGTTTCCTATAAATCCACCTATATTGTTTACCCTTATAAACGAAATCAAACACAGGTAAAGAATGTAGCTTGAACATATATACAATTCTGGAATTTGTATCGAATTCATAATGGAAATAGTATTGCTTTACTTTTTCTAGTACACACATATACTCAAAGTACTTAAGATTTTGACCAACTGGGTTTGGAAATTTAGGAATCATACTTTTGTATTCAAAAACTTTATCATTGATAGGTTCTACTTTAGTCAAACAATATTCAAGTTCAAGATCGTTTGAATAACCAGATTTCAAAAAGAATTGATCACTAGTACTAAATATATTGTTCTTTATTATAAATACAACATTATTACCAGAATAATGCACAGGAATTTCATCTGAAGCTAGTACTCCTGGCATATATGAACGCAAAAAGCTTGGTATCACTTTGGTCGCTTGCTTATACGTTGGAAGATCATCCTGTTCAGTACCCATTATAAAAAGAAGTTACAAAAGAAAATGATTTGGTAGAGGAAGATACTGACTTTTATTCAGCTTGAAACGGTTCAAAAAAGTGTTCAGCCGCGTGAAGAATAGAAAATTGAAGAGCATAATAAAATGAATATACAAAGGCTCGAAAATATGAATCATAATAAACTCGCTCGGTTACTTTCTATTATGAATGGTACATGGGGGGTTAAAGTAATAGATCAACTTTTGGTTACTTCTTTGTATCTATAGTTGTTTTTCTTTTGTATACTTGAGCTTAAATACTCTTACGTAATCTAAAGACTGAAAATTTTAGATATTGAATCTTTCTAATTATAATTATTATAATTAGACATTTTAACTACTAAATGAGTTAGTTTTAAACTATCTTTTACTATTATAATTACATAATAACAGTGCAATATATGCTATTACTATATTTTATCCTAACTATAACTGTATGAACATTTTCAGACTTGTAAAAAAGATGCTGCTTAGTTGTACTCTTTTGGTTCAGTTTTGGGAGACTAATTACGTTTATAAAACACTGTAATTCGTATCAAAGGTTATAAAATAGGTGAAAATCATATATTGACAATATTTATTCTTAGCATCATGTTGTCTTGAATCTGAATGTTGGTTAAATATTGGTTGTGTGTACAGCCTCACATCAAAAAATTGACTAAAGAAATAGAGTAAATCAACATATATAAGTGATAGAAATAAATACATAGCAACGTCTGATAATACCTAAACAATATCCCTAACCTAACACTAGAGTAATAATGTGGCAGCAAATAAAGCAAGTAAACTTACGTTTGAACCAATTTCAATTGCACCAACTGCACCGCCTGAAGATTTTGAACTTGAAGCTGTTGTAGAACTTGTTGACGAGGAGTTAGATGAACTCTTCGTAGATGTTGTCGATATTGGTGACCCGGTAACTGAAGTAGTTATTAATGTGGATGAAGTATTGTAATGGGTGGTGGTGGAGTTTAATGCAACAGATGAAGATGTGATCACTGATGATGAATTTGAATTTGAAATAGCATTAACTGACATAAAAGCAGTAGAAGCAGTAAATATAGTAGTGAACTTCATTTTTTAAGTGAATGATTTTAAGTTGACTATAAGTTAATTTTAAGTTAATGGAGGGGGATATTTAAACCTTTTTATAATAAATTCAATAAAGCTTTGAGTAAGTTAAAAAAAGATCAAAGTATTTCAGTTGCCTACTTAATCTAGTGGGAACTCCTTTTCAATGTTTAAAATAATTACTGGAATGCCATTTGTTTTTATTAAGCCCTGTTAATTACACAAAAACTATTGTTTTATTTCACTGAAAAAATATGAAATCCAACGGGCTTAGCTTTGTGATTTCTAACAAAAACGTTGATATATTAAGATATATTAAGCCTATGTCGAAATACTATATTTTATATGTATCGTAGATAGTACTTTTAGATAGAGAGTAAGACACTCAGCCTCGCGATGATGCTATGTATAATAGCTTCTACATGACTAGAATTCAATAGGATAAACGATTTCTAAACAATTGATAGTATGTCAAAAGACTCGTAATCCCTCCTATATTCAAACTCGTGTACTATTTTAAGACACCTTATTAAATTATTAATATTAGTAAAAGTCAAAAAAACGGCCATAACCAAAACTTTAAAATGTGTCAAAATAAGATTATAGGGCATGAGCAGATTTAACTTATCATAGGTATTTTTGAGTGTGTTTTTTAGGGATTGTCAAAAGTTTAAAGTCTTTAAAGATGTGAATAATGTTAAAATAAGCTAAATAAGTTTATAAATATTTTTTCCCATACCTATAAATAGTATAAAGTTTCTAAATAAAGCAGTAGACCCTGGTTTAACAACGCCCTTTCTTCGCATTGAAAATTGAGACCTTATTAGGCTGTATGCGCAGGGCCACGCTGGGCCCCGTCTCGTGCGACCTGCTGCTGGAACCTTCTGTCACAAGTTGTAGCGGTACACCATCATCTGTTGGTCTAAAATTAGAGGTAAGGTCTAAAATTAGAGAGAGAAAGAACAAAACTCACCAAAAATAATTTGGTACTAATTACGATACCTGTAAAGTAAAAATAGTAACTTTGAGTGAATTATAACTTAATTTTAGACTTTACGCTATTTATAAAATAAGACAGCCTTTAAAGGTTCTCTAAATCTAGCAGTAAAATTTAGCAGTAAAATTTAGTGAGACAACCCCATTAATGCGTGATTTGGGGTAGAGCATTTTTTTTTCGTTCCGAGTGTAACGCTATTAAAAGAAATGTCAGATATATTAATAGATAAACATATTAAATATTTCACATTATGTTTGAATATCTTACCGTCGAAATACCAAGGCCAAGACACGAATAAATTATCATTGATTTATTTCTCATTGCAAGGATTGAAGGTTTTAAATGATTTGAAATTTACTGATGGTGAGAGAATTGAATTTGCCAATTCTATATATGACTCCTATTATATTGGGAATGGGTTTAGATCATCAATGAACTCAATGGGTGAAGTTTATGATGTCCCATCAATTTCTGCAACATTTTTTGCTTTGTCAAGTTTAATAAGTTTAGAAAATCCAATCCATGATAAAGTGGACCGATTTGAAATTATGGGGTTCTTAAAAAATTGTCAAATTCAAAATGGTACAAATAAGGGAAGTTTTTCTCCGACACTTGATGGTAAAAATGAACCTTTTGGAGATTGTGATTTAAGAGTTTGTTATATGGCAATTTGTATTCGTAAATTCTTACATATTGATAAATTATCTGAATCTGATAAATTAAAATATGATATCGATGTTGAAAATTTAATCGAATATATTTTATCAAGATTAAATACTAATGGTGGATTTTCTTGTAATCATTTAAGTGAAAGTCATTTAGGTTATACATATTGTGCAATTGCAACTTTAAAATTATTAGATTTTGATTTTAAAAAAATTAATACTATCAATACTATTAATTGGATAGTACATAGACAAGTTAATTACCCTGATATATTATATGAGAATATTGATAGAGATATTAATCATGAAGATTTTGGTGGGTTTAATGGTAGAGAAAATAAACCAAGTGATGCTTGTTATAGTTACTGGAGTTTAGGTTGTTTATCAATTTTAGGTCATCTTAATTTAGCAAATTTGCCAAAGATAGCATCATTTTTATTGATTCTTCAAGATCATAGAATTGGTGGGTTTAGTAAAAATATGGATGCTTCGCCAGATCCATATCATTCATTTTTATCTTTATCTTCTATGGCTTTGATTAAAGACCAAACTGAATTTCATGGTAAGGATAGAATGGTAGAATTCGATGCTTTATTATCTATTACAAAATCACTGGCTGATTTCATCAATACTTTTCATTGGCGTTAGATATATAAACGTTTATGCTTTTCATTTTCATTTTCAACTCTATTTTACCTCTTTAAGTTTTATATCACAAGACGATTCAAATCATTAAAAACCATATTCAATTTATCTATGACTATCATGCCCAAGTATGTAATATAATTTGGTGCAAAAATAAAATCTCTAAATCTACCAGTTACTGAATGTGCATTTAAGTATGACTACAAACAGCTGCGAAGTTTTTCACACCTAAATCTTACCATGTCAAATGACCTTTCTAGTAAGAAATCATTTGTAGCAGGAGGATTGGCAGGTTTAACATCATCTGTAACACTACAACCACTTGATTTACTAAAGACAAGACTACAGCAACAAAAGCAACATAATGCAAAATACAATACAACCTTAATCAAAGAGATTAAAAAATTAAAAGATTATAAAGAACTATGGAGAGGTGTACTTCCTTCATCATTAAGAACATCAATTGGTTCAGCAATCTACTTGACATTACTTTCAAAAAGTAGATTTTATATATATAACTTTAAGAAACAAAATTCTTCCATAATAAATGCAAATCAAATTTCAACTTCAGTACTACCAAAATTATCACATTTAGAAAATTTATCAATTGGATTCGTTATTCGAGGAATAGCTGGATATTTAACTATGCCTATAACTATTATAAAGACTAGGTTCGAATCTAACCTTTATAACTACAATTCGATGTATGAAGGAGTTGAAGGGATTTACTATGACAATAAACAGAAGGGATCTTTAAGAAATTTTTTTAAGGGAAGTTTTGTAACATTATCGAGAGATTGTCCGTACGCTGGTCTTTATATATTATTTTATGAAAATTTTAAAACTGATATTTCAAAATTATTCGTTGATATTGATAAAAGTTCGGGTCTTGTGAATTCTTCATCAGCCGTTTTAGCAGCATCAATGGCTACCACTATAACTGCCCCATTTGACGCAATTAAAACTAGAATGCAATTATCGAGTTCATATCTACTGATACTTGGTACTACTAAGTCTTTATTGTCTGAAGAAGGTGGAATAAGAAATTTATTTAGGGGTTTGAGTTTAAGATTAGGTAGAAAAGGTTTGAGTGCTGGTATTAGTTGGTGTATTTATGAGGAATTATTAAAAAAATTATAAATTATTATATTGTACATAGCTTTCTTTTTATATATATAGGATAGTACATAGGAGTGCTAAATAAGATTGTAAATATTCTGTTAATTTTAGTTTCTAAGTAATATTGAGGAATTACTTAAATTTTTCAAGTATCTCTATCAGCTCATTCCAACTCGGTTCAAGTGCGAGTCATTTCGTGGAGAAAAAAAAATCACAAGGGGATCAAATGAATGAAGAATTATTGAAAAGTGCTGTTACCTTCTTGAAGGATCCTAACATCACTTCATCACCATTGAACAAGAAAATAGAGTTCTTACAATCAAAAGGTCTTAATGAACAAGAAATTGAAGAAGCTTTGAGTAGAGCAAGTCAAAATTCTTCATTATCAAATCAACCAGCCCAAACTCAAGGGCAACATCAACCACAAGTTCAACAACAAGTAGCTTATCCTCCTATCGATTATTATAATGTTCCACCACCGGTTCCTGAAAGAAATTGGAAGGATTATTTTATAATGGCTACTGCCACTGCTGGTGTTAGTTATGGAATTTATCAAGTTGTTTCAAAATATTTGATTCCTAGTATAATTCCACCTTCACAAGTGACAGTCGATGAAGATAAATTAAAGATAGAAGAAGAATTCCTTAAAGTCGATAAATTGTTAGAAGAATTGTCAGTTGAGCAAAAGGAAATTAAGCAATCTAATGAAGAAAAATTAAAAGAAATTGATGAATTAATTAATAATGTTAATGATTTCTTAAGTAAATATAATAAAGATAAACTAACATTTGATGATGATTTAAGATTAATGAAATTAGAAATTGAAAATTTAAAACATTCAGTTGAAAAAAATTCAGATTCCACAAAAGTTGATTTAAAAGATTCATTAACTGAAATTAGTGATGAATTAACAAGTTTAAAGAATTTAATCAAATTAAGAGCTTCTAAAGAAACTGAAAGAAAATTAGCTCCAGTAAGTTCAATCCCTTCAGCTTCTGAAATTTTGAAAAAAGCTAAAAAACAATCTCCGGCCCCAATTTCTCAAGATTCAACATCAAAATCTTCAACAACAACTACCGCTCAAGCTCCTTTACTGTCACAATCAGATCCAGAATTGCCTACACCGGAAGTTGCCACCCCTTCATCCGCATTACTATCCGATACCATTGATAAAGCAAAGGCAAGTGTAAGATTCGAAGGAATTAGTGAATCATCCACAATGGGAGGTGTTACCGCTGCAGGAATCCCTGAATGGCAACTAAAACATAAATTAGCTGAAGAAAATAATAAAGTGGTGAATGAATCAATTAATAAAGTTGGTGTTCCATCATGGCAATTAAATCAAACAGTTTGAAATTAGAGAAATTAAGTTTCCTTTATTTTATATAGGCTTTATACTAAAAAAACAAAATCTGGAAGTATCAAATATCTACAGAGGTTTTAGATAGAGTTATTCTATTAAAACCATATATTATCTCTCTCTCTAGTTATACTCATAACTCATATATTACCTTTTTTATGCCCATACTTGAAGTTGTTCAAAATAATCAATACGTTTCTTTTCCTTGTTTGAAATACCTTTAACAACAGCTGCTCTTAAATCATCAACCATCATTGGATGTCCACATGTTATGTATGCAACCGACCCAATGGAAGTCTTAATTGATTCTTGTACCAAATTATCAATTGGTGGTCTTGATTCTTTGAAAGTTATAAAATTTAACTCTTGCTTTATTTTCTGTATTATATTCTCTGGCAGGCTACTACCTACTTCTACCGATCCATAACTAAGTCCATTACCTTTTAACATGGAATGCTCAGTGGAATACTCTTCATTATTAAACTGTTGATTTCCCAAACATCTTAAATCAAATTCATCCAAATGTTCATATGAATTTGGTTTAGTTACATAAATAGTAGTATCTATTGGTGTATTCTTCAAAAATAATAATTCCTCATAGAACCATAATAATGATCTATATTCTCTAATAACCCAAATTAATTTCACTGTACACTTTAAACTATGTTGTTGTCTCAAATATAAATCATAAGCTTCAGCGTAGATTCCAGGAATACCATTACCACCAGCTAAAAACACGGCACTATCATACCTACCAGCTGGGGTAAACTCTCCATAAGAACCTTCTACGGCCACTCTAATTTCAGCCTTTTTATTTTCTTGGGTCTTTAAATAGTTATATAAACTTAACGTAACACCTTCTTTAACTTTTATAAATATGATTATTTCATTTTCATTATGAATAGAAGTGGTATACGTGAACGGATGTGATTGCCAAAAACTTAATGGTGTTAAGAAATGGAGAAATACATGACCACCAGGACCAGATTCCCATTCAGCTGGTTTAGGAATAACTACTTTCAAAGTCTCATCAGCTAACAAAAGAACGGTCGCTTTGGGGAACCCAAATGACCACAATCTACCAAGTCTTACTATTCTATCAAAAGCCCATACTGAAAAACAACAATGGTAAAACCAAAGACAATATAAATCTTCTACATGTTTATAAGCACCAAATAAAAATCCAAATGCTAAAACTATATGAATCACTAAAAATGTTTCATAATATTTCCTCCTTAATACCAATAACCCTTGAAACAAGATTAAAATACCAGATAATGCACCTAATGCACCAAATATAATATAAGTATCCATACCATATTCTGAATAAAAATCATCATAACGTATATAAAATGATGCATGTATAGAAATTAATAAAACCAATACTCTTGAAATCCATCTATGGAATGTAATAAATGTTGAATAATCCCATCTAGTTAACCACTGTAAAAAATTATTCCTACCTCCAAATAATATTAATAATGGCATCATTGAACTAGTTAAAATACTTGCTCTAACTGCATAATACCGAAGAAGAGCTTTCAATTTATTTTCAAACACTGGTTCTCCTTCAATATAATAAATATGATCAAACATTAAATAGGTTGATAAAATACAGAAACCTGTTAATATAATTGTCTCTAATCTAGTAGGTACCAACATATCCAATATATACATAAACTTCTTTTCATTCGTCTTATTCTTGCCACCAGTGGCAGGAGTTGAAATTGTCATTCTAAACCAATTAGAAATTGGATCAGTTAATTTCTTAGTAACACCAGGAAAAATAACCTTAGACCAATTTGCTATACCGGCTATGATACATACAACAACCCAATATAATACTAAATAAGCACCATAGTAAACAGATCTATCGTAGTTACCTAAAAATTGATCATATGATTCTTTAAACAATAAGATTTGAGATTCATCTAATTTTATTGGGAAATCAACTATTTTACCATGTTTCAAACCATCTAAATCTGTTAATGGACGTGAATATTTAGAATAATTAGCCAAAGATTCATCAAAAGTTGCCCTTGTTAAAGTATAATTATACTCAACAGCACAAGTATTTAAAAAGGAATCGATTGAACTACTATGAGCAAATTCATAACAATAAGCAATAGTAGCTCTAGCATTTGCATTTGAACAAAAACAACTTGATCCATCATAACTATCTTGATCTTCACAGAATGTACCAGCGGTTAATACTTGGTAACTACATGCAAAATATGCTATTTTATCTTGGCCAAATGTATGTAATGGAGCACCTTCAACTGCCTTTTCAGGTGTTACTGTTATTAATATTGATATTGTAAATCCTAAAAGTAATAATTTCTTAATATTTCGAAGTTTCTGACTTTTTAAATTTATGGGTATTGTAAAAGGTATTAATGCTATTAAGAATGCAATCGTTACATAAAACCATTCATAGTACATCTTTATCTCTCTCTATTAAATAAGTAATATCTTTTATTTCTATATCTATTATATGCAAAATGCTGTGACTGAGTTAAAAACTGGGATCACCTTTGTATGTGTTTTTTTTCAAAAAAAAAAAGGTAGGAGATCAATGATCGTATATAAATCCTATTAAACCAGGCCACAAAATGCCCACACCAACCTTTTAAAAGAAATGAAAAAAAGGAAATTAAAATTACGCTACCACACTGGTATATGTGAGTGGAGCTTGTGTCAAAGTTTATTAACGTTACAGCCTCCCGACAATGTACAACTGTTCTAGCTTGTATATCTCTGGCGTGATAAAGTTTTACAACTGTGGAAAGAAAAAAGGGAAAACTAGGATGGCTTCGCACTTAACGGTGATAATTAGGGATTTTAGAACCTATTTATATAATTGAATTACAACACATTCAACGGTTAAATCCAACATTTTTCAAAGCTCATATCAACGGAGATACCTCAGAGCATGTGAAATAGAGAATAAATGGTGTTTAAATAGTTTAATTAATGGGTGATTTAGTAAATATGGTGACTACGCGACTGTTAAGATGGATTCGATAAGATTTTTTAGATAAAAATTTTCACAATAAGGGCTTCTGATTTAACATTATTTAAAACATTAATTAAAATGCTATTTTTTTAAATAAACACAGTTTAAAGTGTATATTATAACTGATATGGTTCCCGGATCATACTTGTAAAGGGCTTTTGAAAGCATAGAGCTTAAAAATGACGTTGTCTAGTAGTAAATCAGTGTAAAATGGCTTTCCCATTTGGGGTCCGTTTGCGAAAAAGCTAAGATAGCCAATCACTTTACACAAACAAAGTATTTAAAGGTAAAGCCTTTTAATTAAAAGTTTCTCAACCCCATAATTCGTGATAACAATGGATCAAATGGTATCGATCCGGCTCCCTAGATGTATCCGCTAGTGTCATGCACTTCATGAAACCTTCAAATTTGAAAAATCAGGTCTTTGAGACCAAAATTCTAGAATCTAGAGACTTGAATCCTGCCCATAATCTGGAAAATATGGCAAAAATTAATTTTTTGGTATTTTTTGATTTCTCTAATGAATCTGTTCATATTATCAAGTTACCTGTTATTCCAATATCATTAAAAACAAAAATGTGTTTACTAATCATTTTTGGTTGATTATTAAATATCATCACTTGATAGTCCAGATTTGATCTCTTAGTAATTATTCGCGATGGATATATAAATTGACAGTATTGTACATTATTGATCAATTAACTTGCAATTTCTTGTGCTTTACTACAATATGTCACTCCAATCGTCACATTTAAAAGATTCATACGTTCCATTGAATGAAATAAGGAGACCAATCCCTCCAGTCTTGGATCATCAAAAGATAGATTCTATGGTTTCTACATTAAAAGGTGTCCCAATGGCCTCAGCTACTTGTAAAATTGAAGAGATTACATCAGGTGAACTTCCTCCAATTGATGTTTTTAGAGTAAGGGAACAAGGGAAAGATTATTATTTTGCATTTGGTGGATGTCATAGATTCCAAGCATACGATAAAATGAATTTAGAAAATGAAACACCTGTAATGGTGAAATGTAGATTATTACCTGCTACAAGAAAGACGCTAAAAGTATATTTAGGTAGTTCAGTTGATGAAATGTTTGATTAATGATAGGGATCTTAG
The DNA here is from genome assembly GCA_030571035.1 of Yamadazyma buinensis. Taxonomy (NCBI): domain Eukaryota; kingdom Fungi; phylum Ascomycota; class Pichiomycetes; order Serinales; family Debaryomycetaceae; genus Yamadazyma; species Yamadazyma buinensis. Next base: position 59,611 of record JAJLWZ010000058.1, read on the forward strand.
AATATTTTAAAGAATGTAATATATATTTTTAGGTATAAAAATCGTAGAAGAACTTCAACTGCTCTATATTTCTACTGTTTCAAGAACTAAATCATTTTATAATCTATTATTTTCCTTAAGACTGTAAAGGTGTTTGAGAATTCACACTATCTAAACTGGTACGTGCTTCATTCGCTCTTGATAATTGGGATAATAATGCTCTCTTTTTAATTCTCTTTTTTTGTAAACTTAAAGGTATAAATGGTAAATAGCCGTATCTTTCTTCGTGAATTAAAGAATAAAACATGAAAGTGATAGCTACCCAGAATATATTATAACTTATAACTGAACCATAAGTTGCACTGTTAGTCCATCCAAATATAGCTGTAAAAATCATCCAGAAAGGTCCATCACTTTGAAGTTCTCCATTACAACAATTTACATGCCAGACACTAACGGATATATCATATGACCCTGGACCATGACCAGTTTCACTTACATCAAAACCATCACATAAATCAATGAACCTTTGTAATTCAAAATGCCAAACTCCTTTGGAGAACAACCCAGCTGCCACTAAGTAAAGGAAACAAGTTGAAATAATTAAAAACCATTGTAAAGATACTGAGTTCCCAGTCTTATATAACAAAACACCAAACAATGTACCAATGACAAGAGCTGAGACTAAAGAAATTATTATTGATTTTGAAGTGGTATTTTCATTGATTCCAATTCCACCAATGAAAACAATAGCTTCCATACCTTCTCTCAAGGTTGTAACAAATGGTAAAATAAACATTGAATACTTTTCGGACCAGATTAAAAGTCTACCTCTAAAACTTGTATGTTTTTTATTTTGTGAATCAATCGCTCTACCAATATAGTTTGCATTGTTAATAATTGAAGTTAATTTGACTTTCCATTTATTTTGCATTTTATTAACTCTTAATATGGTAGCCCCCATAATCGATATAATGATACTTGCAATGATTGAAAAAGTTCCCTCCCAGTAATGTTCTGTAACAGCCCATAAATTACTACCAATGAAATAAAAAATACTTAATATAACACTACCAATTATTAAACAACAAACTAATCCTAATAATCCTCCGATCCATACTTGAGTCCTAAGGAACTTATAAGTAGATTGATCTTCTGCTGTAATTTCCCCGGAATCATCCACCACCTCATCTTCGGGTTCTTGGCTAATACTACTGTAACCCTTCTTATTCTTAGTTGAAAAAGATTGATGTAAAAATGCTAATAACACTGATATGATAATTGCCAGTTCAAGTGTTTCTCTTAAAACTATTAGAAACACCTGTACCGAGAAATAATCTTCAAACCTCATGACTAATGTTCCAGTTTTTTTTTTTCTGAGTTTTGGGTAGTCGACGATCTGTGGTAGTTATATTACTAAAAAAAAAAGCACCGAACAATTTGCGGCACCATAAAAATTTTTATCTCAAAGATCAGTCAAATCAAAAATAAGTCGTAAAAGTACACGAATTTGTCACATTTGACCGAGATGGAAAAGATAAAAATAACGAAAACTTTAAATACTTTAAACTATAATTACACATTTTTACAATGAAAAAACACACTATAACAACTTCATGTAAACTCAATATTGGATGCTTGAATCTAGAATGATCGGAGTTATCAATAAATTATTCTCGCTAATTTTAAAGTATTGCACAAATCTCATAATTTTAATTTCTCATGGTATACTAACTCTTGAGGGTTACTCTCTAAATTCTAAATTTTTGCTTTCTGATACAATTATATGAATGTAATTTAGTTCTATATTACCAACCAAGGTTAAGCATTATGTGAGTTCTTTAATTCTTAAAATTTTAACGGTTTCTTTTCATTCTGAAACTTTGAGTCAAATTGACGTAATTTCCAATGTAGTTTTAACTTATTTAGTGTAAAGCAATATACTCATCTTACACAGCTGGTATTTGGTTCACGAAGTAGGATTGATATTTATAAAATCATGTGATTAATAAAATATATCTTTAACTGTATTTCTTCAAGGATTTTTTCCATTTAAATAGGGATAGGTATACAAACTAGCAACAACAATTTGTACTTATTAGGCCCATACTTGAAATTTCACTTAGTATAAATGAGTGTATCAACCTACAAAAGATACATGAGGTTGAAACCATAAGGTATTTAAACACACTATCCGTTAAAATCTGCAAAATATAACACGATATATATTTCTAATCAATACATCTCATGAAAGCCCATGTCTAACAAATAATATGTATAAGTAGTGGTTAACAAAAGTATTAGGTGGTTTGCCAATATTTTAAATAAACTAATAGGTGGGATTTTAATCATGTAAAACCTTTTTAAGAACTTATATAATGTGAAAATGGTCTTTCCATTTAGAATCTCTTTTAAAAAACAGTAAAAGCAATATTGGAATAACAAGTTACTTGATAATTATTTTCAAGTATTGCATTTTCAATCATTCATTTGCTTCACCTGATCGAATTAAGATTGTTCAATTGCTGTACCCAAGTTCAGAGTCGAGTTATTCTTATTTCAAACGTTCAAAAATCAAAAAGGTTCATTATTTAATCTTATTATTCAATCCTTTATGTCAAATATCTAGCTTTATCTACAGATTTGTATATTCGATATCCTGCTGAACCTATAAATCTTAAAAAGACAAGACCGTTCATTAGAGAAAGAAGCTTAATTTTGTCATGCAATAAACTTTTTATTTTACTAGTTTCAAACAAATATTTTTCATTTGAATTTGTATTTGAGGTTGAAGTATAACTTGCAAAAGTTGATGAATTCCATTTGGAAAAGATTGAAACACCTTCGTATACTGAATTTGAAGTAGGCTTTTAAAATAGGAGCCGAACAAGAGACTTGGGTATGAAAAATAGGCTGTTGGTAATAGATATTGTGGCAGATTAGACCATCGCCCTCGGTAAATAATAAAGTAAATTCAAGGATACTGACTCTTCCACGCTATAGATAATTTAGAGATATACTGAAATAGAAATTCCTTGAAACAAACAAATGTAACCTTTTTTATTTACTTTAAACCAATGTGAAGTTTTAATTACAATCAACCGAGACCTGTCAAAGGTATAAATAGAGATGCTGAGTAAAAACATGTAGTGTGTTTCGTAAAAAAACTCTATAAAAAAACACTACAACAAACATTACCTCATGCAGCCTATTAGTTAAAGGTAAATATTTCTTGGGGTAGTTGAATGCCTTACCACCCTTTCAAGATTCTTGACAGTCAAAAGCTAAGTGAAATTATTACTTAATGGCTTAGAGAGTGTGTTTGTAATATAGGAGCATAAAAGTAGTTTCGATAGCAATTTACGTAAATAGATTACGAAATTATAGATTTGTATTAATTAAATTATCCATTCAAGTGAATAACAATACATCTAATTAATAACAAATATTTACCAAAAATGTCTTAAAAAATATAGATATTAAATCCCTCTTATATTATTTGGTAATCTATAATTATAATTATAACAAATGTTAAGTCTGCTCAAATACACTATAAAACTCTTGCACTGATTTTGTTGTACAACATTATCTTCGATAATAATGGTGTAAACTCAAAGAATCTCTACATCTAAGAATATATCTTTAGTTTCCTTAAAAAATTCTCATTTATAATATTAAATCCTTTAAGATTGCAATTTTCCAATAAAAATGTCGGAATTGACAGTTAAATAAAGTGATTCATTTAAAAGAGGTGGTATATGCATGCTAGTAATGTAACAAACTCATTTGTCACATACAAATTTGACCGATTTGGGGGAAGAAGCATTGTAGACTGTCTCTCAAATAAATCAACAGATGGTTTAGGAATATGGGTTTAAGATGTATGGAGAGAGACTAAGCTGAAGAATGTACAAGCTGGTGAAAAACTCTACATAAACAAGTCAGCCTCCACATTTTTAGAATATATGAGCCCGTGGAACCGATCAAAACTGATAAGCCAGTAATTTATTTCCAATAATTACCAAATAATGGAAAAGTCAAGCTAAAAACCAAAAAAAGAAAGCTTCAGACAATAATATAATAAATCCTTGAATTGTAGGCTTTTTTACGGAATCTTTTCCTTCCTACAGTACTTGCAGCAGGATGCATATCCTTCGTATTTATTGATGTCGTTCAAAATTTCAAATAATGGATTCTGCAATAACTTAATTTTGCTAGTTGATAGTCTTTAATTAAAACAAGATACGCCATCAAAACTGCAGTCTTCCAAATTAGTAATATAGTGTTTCTTTCTAATCAAGTTTCTAAAAACTTTTGATTGTTCTGACTGGGTGTATGGAGGTAAAGATATAATAGTTGTTGAGTTAAATGCTATATAATCTCGTTGGTAAAATATGTCACAGAAAGCAGAAATATTACAAATATACTATAATTTTCAACACCTAGTACTTCAATGATTAGATAATAATTAGTTGATAGGCGAAATTCAAATCTTTCTAGAAAGATTTGTTCTAATTCAAGATGTGAAATTCTGCTTCTGCAGCCGTTTTGACTGTCAAATAATCGTAATTGGTCCGGAAATTTGAAGCAATACGAAGTCTCTTGTTTTGGGTTTGTATTAGTTTAAAATGTGAGAGATTTATCCTAACCACTCCAGTTATTGTAATTCTACCTCTATTACTCTCATCATTATAATTAAACCCTACAAGATAACAAAATTCAATTATTGAGCTAGAAGAAAATGAAAGATGACAAATTACGACATTCATTTATTAGACGTTTACTGTTCATCTTGGGAACAATAGAATGTCAAAAATTTCGGAACAATACACTGCATAAGAATTTTATATCAAAGATCCCTTCATCACAAATTTGTATTTAAAGTAGGGATAATATTATGTGTTTACTTTCATTATTGTTATCTGTTGTACTTTTGAACTTCTTAGATTTAAATATGATACCCGAATTACCGTTTCAGGTAGTCACACTCTAAAAATCCAGCTATTTATTAAATTAATCCTTAAAGATCTCATACAAAAAAATTTAATCTTACCCGTTATTATTTTCTTCTTTTTCGGCTTCTTCTTTTTTTTATGTATTTCTGATGTATTGAGCCCTTGTTACAACTGGTTTTTCTTTACAGTGAAAGGTGCACAAATATCTTTACAAGTTACATAAGATTTATGACGTTATCTACACCCCTGTTAAAGGAATCACCCATATATATTTTTGTAAAACACTCATCCTTGTTGTGAAATGGCTTCAAAATATCTGCAATAATTCTTAATATTTAGGCTGTCCTACATATATACCGAGGTAATAGCCTAACAGTACTGTATGTTATGATCAATTTACGAGAAGTTTCAAGCAGACATATTTACAATTTAAAAAAAAACTAGGGTCCTACAAGGGCTCATTCTGCACCACATTTATCATTTTTGTGTTTAGTCTTTAAATAGAATCCAAAAGCCTGGACTTGGCGGAACCTCCAGGGTCTAGTTAGCAGATGGAACACAACGCAAGGTGGCTTTAGCTGCATCTTTTTTGTCTTATATGATTAATGCTACATTTAATATATTTTAAGTAATCTTTTTCGAAGATTCAAGCTTTGTTTGGAACATATTTAGTTTAATTTAAAAATTCCTTGGAACTATTTGCAAAACGGAGATATATACGAAATATTCAAATTTTTAAATTGTTGAACTACAATAGTGATATCATGGTTATAGAAGTAAATAGCTTAACATATAAGAAATTGAACATTCTTGGAGAGAATTCAATCACCTGAAGAACTCTAGAAATAAAATTTTTTCCCGACTAGATACGTCATTATAATTTCTCTAATCTATATTAATCTAGTAAAATAATGATAATTTACAATGCATCCTGCGTATCAGTATTTTTTTTTGCTTTTGTACGTTTTTGGTCTGAAATTCGATTTCATTATTACCAATTTAGTATTCCTTGAAGGAAACTAAACCTCGTAACTTTAAAACCTGATTTTGACTTAAAAATAACATTTCACTTCATTCAAACTCATTTTGACAGATTTAGGAGAACTCGAAACTACAATATCATTATTGACTTGTTAAGTAAATTAACAGGCAGGTCCACTGTTCTATACTTAAAGGAAGGTGGTAAAACTGGAGAGATAAATGCTTAGTAAGAGCTTAAAATAGAGAATTTATAAGCCTCAACACTCTGTATAAAGAAGATTATAATCCATGATCCGAATATTTAATACTAGTCAGTAAATATTCATTTCTACAGTAATGTATGAAATGCAAAAACAGGAATCTCCAGAGAAAATAAAATAATATAACCCCGTTATTGCAGTAATTTTTACGAAATAAGCTAGTAATTCTAGTCCAAACTATTTACCTTTTATTTTCATCTTTATTTCTTTTTCGGTTGATTTATATTATTTTCTGCTGTAGATGATGCCATCGATCCAAAAATAGTAAATGAAATTTGAAATTAATTTTTTCTGCAATTAAATAGACTAAACTCTTCCTCTTTTTTAGTCTTCATCTTTGTATTTTTATCAGTTTTGCAGGTATGTGAATTATAAATATAATATATCACCTTCAAACTATAATCCATAATCTATAATCTATAATCCGAAAGCTACAAGTTCTTAGCACGTTAGTGACTCTACTCTCGCTGTTGGGCAGGTTTCTAATTTAATATCATTTCTTGTTTTGGATTCTTAATTATTTCTTAATTGGGAGTTTTGATAATTATTCATGCATGTAATTTCACCTAAAACAATATATAATTTATCCTTATTTTGTACCAAATAGAAGGACTCTGCATGAGCTTTATTGTTATTTCAGTCTTTATTTTCTTATTTTTTTTTCTTTTTTGAATGCTAATCTTCCAGTCTCTGAAATGCTGGCCAACCTCCGTATCTACATCATATAGCTGGGTCTCTTTTGTATAAATAGTTGCAACTATCCACTTATTCATGCAAAATTAGGAAAAGAGAAACCAGATACAATGTTACTTTCCATTCTTTTTCAATTAGCACTCCTGAGTCATTTCATCAGTGCAGCATTAGTAACTGGTATTTTCACTAGTATAGAGAGTATACTGGCTCCAGGTTCAATTAACCCAGAAACTCCAAGTTGGACAGCTATTGTTGACTGGGCTATCCCAAGTGGTAAGCTTGCAACTGGTGATACTTTCGTTTTGGACTTACCTTGTGTTTTCAAATTTACTACAACTGCTACTACTGTCGATTTGACTGTAGGTAACACTGTCTTAGCCACTTGTACATTACAAGCAGGTGAAATATTTTTAAGTTCAAGTCATTTAAACTGTGTGGCCACAAGTGCAGCTGAATCAGCTATTGATGCAACCGGTTCTATTTCTTTCCCATTCACTTTCAATACAGGTGGTGGTAGTGATTCAGTAGACTTAACTTGTGCTGCAAAATTTCACCTGGGAACAAATACCATAGTTTTTACTGATGGTTCGAATATTTTGACTTATGATGTTGATTTCTCAACTGTTAGTACTTCTTCAGAAATTTTATACGCTAATCGTTTAATTCCTTCACTTGGTCAAGAACAACATTTAGTAATTGGTTATTATTGTGAAGAAGGTGTATCTTCCGGTACTATAGGGTTCAGTTTTGTGAATTCAACTTTAGATTGTGGGTCAATTGAAATTGGTATTACTAATGATGTTAATGATTACTCAAAACCTGCCAATCTGGAAACTTTTACATATTACGCGCTGTGTTCTGATAATGAATATATAGCTTATTATTATGATGTTCCAGCCGGTTATAGGGCGTTTGTTGCTGCTTTAGCAACTCCACTTGATAACAGTCCTATCGTTGTTACTTATACAAATACTGTGACTTGTGTTGGTTCAGATTCAGAAACTGATGTTTCACCTATAATTGTATGGGATCCCTATTCAAATCTTGGTACTGGTACAGATGGTAAAGATATAGTGGTTGTGACTCTGACTTGGACTGAAGCTACTACAGGTCTTACAACTTTACCTTATGCCTCAACTGATGCTACAAAGACCATTCTCGTTGATGTACCAATCCCAACCGTTACTACTACAATTACCTCAGGCGATGTTTTAACTACCACTACAGAAACAGCAACCATTGGTGGAACAGCTACCATCATAGTCGAAATTCCAACACGTACCACTACTACTTACACTGTTGGAGGTACTGTTCCAGGTACCGAAACCGATATCAATAGTTCCGGATTAACTGACACTGTTATTATTACCACCGTTCCACGTACTACTACTACTTATACTGTTGAAGGTTCTATTCCAGGTACCGAAACTGACATCAATAGTTCCGGATTAACTGACACTGTTATTATTACTACCGTTCCACGTACTACTACTACTTATACTGTTGAAGGTTCTATTCCAGGTACCGAAACTGACATCAATAGTTCCGGATTAACTGACACTGTTATTATTACTACCGTTCCACGTACTACTACT